>JACXGI010008327.1:0-34005 GCA_016801175.1 Esox masquinongy
GGGGGGGGGGGGGGGGGGGGGGGGGGGGCAGTACGAGTTATTTCAGGACTACTAATTTCCTGCCGTGTTTAGTAGCTGGATGCTCACTGCTAATCCAGGTCCCAAGAAAAAGACAAAGCATCGTCTTCAGAATGTACCGTAGGCTCACGGGTGGCGCCGCAACCATTGGCTAGCGCTCCCACTTTAGACGCTATAGCATAAAGGAAGCGGTTATAACGGCCTCTGATGTCTGTCCGTCCCAGACGCGTGGCTACAGCGCTGCAAGTCCCCGGTGGGCAACCCGCAGCTGATCCAGTTCAGCCGGGAGATCATCGACCTGGTGAAGAGCCAGCCCCGCAGCCTAATGCCCCTGGGCAAGTTCATCCCGGCCTACCACCACCACTACGCCAAGCAGTGCCGGGTGTCTGACTACGGTTACTCCAAGCTGCTGGAGCTGCTGGAGGCCGTGCCGCACGTCCTGCAGGTAGGGGGCCCGCGGGCGTAATCGGTAGGCAGCCGCACGGCTCTGGCCACGGCACATCAGAGCCGTGACCTTCCTGGTTCAGGGACTTTCTGGGTTAAATGCACGGGATTGGAACGCGGCCAGTTGAGGTTAGATCACTGACTGGCACGTGTTCGAGCCAGTTCAGCAGTAGACCGGCTAATGGCCAAATGCCGTGTAATTGCTAGCGTACACACAGAGTGGTGTCCAAATAAACTAAGCATAACGGTAGCGGGTGGATGTTACTAAACGAGGGTCATCTGTTGGGTTGCCTCTATCTAATACAGATCCTTGGAATGGGCAACAAGCGTATGCTGACCCTCACCCATCGTGCCCAGGTGAAGCGCTTCACCCAGGACCTCCTCAAACTGCTCAAGTTCCAGGCCAGCAAACAGGTGGCGATCAAGGACTTCATGCAGGCCTATCACTGGTCAGTAACTTAACCGATCACGTCCTTTGTCGCAACGGTCTTAATGCGTTCTCATCAGCCATTGTTGATTCACAAATAAGTGTTTTATGTTGTGGTGTAAAACACCAAGAACTGTCTGCTTGGGGTATTTTACTGGTATATTTCAGCGTTAAGGCATGAGGGGTTGTGGTATATGGCCAATATACTATACCACAGCTAGGTACTGTGTCCAGGTACTCCACAATGTTTTGTGCCTAAGAACAGCTCTCATACACCACACATTTTATAAACCATGGCTATCAGCCAGTCAGCATTCAGGTTTGAACCACCCCGTTTCTAATGGCTCATTTGGTGTGTTTTCGAGTGACTATGTTTGGGTACATAAACTTTCAACTGTTTGTGAAGGTGCTTTTCCAGGGACTGGCAGGTGCTGGACTATGGGATGTGTGACCTGATGGACCTGCTGGCTGAGATCCCTGACACCACCATCACAATCACACAGCAGGATGTGGACACGGTGATCTCTGTTCCCAAGAGAGGTACCGACAGGTCCAATAGTACCGGGTTTAAGGTCCAATAGTACCGGGTAACATTATCACCAGTAGGAGTGGGGGGGGTTGTAAAACCTATGAGACATGGTGATCAGGTTATTTAACCCTTTAAAGATAATATTTTTGTTGTATTTAGAAAGCATTACATATTGGTATCTTGTTTCTATTTTTTTTGCCTTTTCAGCCCTTAAAATCACATTTAAGATGATAATCTCCTTGCCATGGGAGCATGGAATAAGCAGTGTATTCAAACACACGTCAGCCCCGTCTCCTGGGCGTGTCCCAGTAGTATCCCCTTTCTCCTGAGCTGTACATTCGTACACTACTCTTCTACCGGGGACTTCCCTGGAACCTCGCATAATATTGGAGGAGGCACGGCTTAGCGGGAAGCATCCACCATATTTCTTCCACCATTGATTACCTTTCAAATGTTTCAAAGCAGTTTGGTTGGCGGGCGAGAATCGCGGCACAACCGCTGTCTTAATCTCCGACCTGTCTCGTGTCCCCGGCAGAGCGCACCACTGACGAGATTGAGCGGACCCGGCAGTTTGCCAAAGAGGTGGTGGACCTGCTCCGGCACCAGCCCCACTGTCGTATGGCCTTCAGCAAGTTCATCCCCACGTACCACCACCACTTCGGGAGACAGTGCAAGCTCACCTACTACGGCTTCACCAAGCTCATTGAGCTCTTCGAGGCCATCCCTGATGTGCTCACGGTAGGTGGAAGGGGGGGTCATTTCTCCAGTCCACCGCGCAGTTTGTATAGTCTCCAACAGGAGAAGCCGTCGGTGGTTGACCGTCTTATTCTGGGCTGTTCACATGCCGCTGTGTAAGGCCTATGCCTCCCCCCCTCAGGTGCTGGAGTGCGGTGAGGAGAAGGTGCTGACACTAACGGAGGTGGAGCGTGTCAAGGCCCTGGCCGCCCAGCTGGTCAAGCTGCTGCGCTCCCAGAGGGACTCCAGCCTGCCTGCCGCCCAGCTGCTCTCGGAGTACAGCAAGACCTTCGGCTACGGCCTCAGGCTCCAAGACTACGATGTGTCCTCCCTCCCCGCCCTGCTTGTTAAACTCTGTCACGTGGTCAAGGTGTGGTTGGGCGACAGTCCGTGTGGTCAAATCCACAATAGGCTGGCTCTTTTCCCTGCTTTGGATTGATTATGTGGTTTTGTGACACGGCATCGTTTCAAGGTTGTTAGTGAACACTGAATAGTAACATCCTGTACCCCAGGAGGCTGAGTGTAAACAAACAAGCATGTTTTTGGCATTTAAGTTGGTGCTGAAGAGGCTCTGTGAGTGCCTGCCCCCTGCTGGTGACTGTGTTCCTCACAACATCTAAATACTTTATGTGGAACACAGCCATGTTTTCTAACCACAAAATTCCACCTCACAAATCCCTCAGATCTAGGATCAAATGTAAATGAATGACATTGCGTGGATGAACTTGAGCAGACCAGCGTGTAGCTAGCTAAGTGACGCGTGTGGGTGAGCAGAATGGCGGAGGGTAGAAACGGCAGATAAATGCTGTACGGAGAACTGATCCAAGCCAAGTCTGTGGCGCCCCTCCTGGTTAATTCAGCCGTGCATTTGGGCTTACTAGAGAATTAAATGGAATTATTAATCTAGCGTTTTCTCCCGTTGTGAATTTCAGCATATTCGGTGACGTGACCTGGCTTAGATGTTCTGCAGTAACGTCTGCTTCACCACTTCAGTCGTATTACAGCAGTTAACTGCAGAATATTCATATAATGTCCAAGAATAAGAATAAGAGTAACTCCTATCAGGATCCGGCAAATTGCCCGGGGCTAACCTTCACCCCTACATCTTTCCCCCCGTCTCCCCGTCAGGTGGTGGACGGCGCCAACGGACGCGAGGTCCAGCTGATCAACAGGAAGTCCCTGCGCTCGCTGACCTGCCAGCTCCTGGCTCTGCTGATGGGCTTGGGACAGCACGAGGGGGACGGCTCAGTGAGCGTGGAGGGACTGAGTCTGCTCTACCAGTCTGTACATGGGTTACAGCTGAACCCCTGTGAATACGGCTTCCTCTCCCTCAGTGAGCTGCTCAAAAGCCTGCCTTACCTGGTGGAGGTGTGTATGACCGTCCGGATGCCTGCGTCTGCCTGCGGGTCGGCTGTAGGGCGTCCGGTTTTTCCCTGTTCTCGTGTCTCTCATAATGAAACATTTTTCCCGATGTCTGTCGGCAAAGACCGGCGGGCTTCTAATGTGTCGGCCCCGGCAACTCGTCAATTTCCGCTGGGCCTCGTGTTCAGTGGAAGACAGGGATTTGAATCCGTAGTCCTTTAATTTAGACCAACTGCTAATCTGCTATTTCTGGGTTTTATTTGAATGCAAGATTGAAATGAGCTGATTATGGGAGGCTGCCGTTTCTTCTCCCAGCTGTTCTACGACAAGGGTGAGGAAGAGGGTGAGCGTGGGGAGGAAAGGGTGCGTCTGACCCGTCTGTACCAGTTTGCCCGCAGCGTGCGTGCCCTGCTCCACACCTACCACTACCACCAGATCTTCCTGACTGAGTTCCCCGGGGCCTACGCCAAGTTCACCGGACGCAGCCTCCAACCTCGCTCCTACGGCTACGCCACCGTGGATGACCTACTCAACGCCATACCACAAGTAACGGCCACATTAAGCCGAGATTTCCCTGAGAAATAAAATGGTGTTTTAGTTATTTCCCAAGCTGAACGTTTTTATACCTCGAAAGAAACCCAGTCGGGTAAATAAATAACGCAGTGAACAGATTGCAGTGCCTAATGAGTGTCCTTCAGCAGATGCCAGCATTGTGTTTAGCTTCCCCCCGTTTCCCAGTCGCTACACCGGGTGTACCCTTAGCCCCACAGCAAACTCTGTTTCGGCAGGCCCTAGTGACGGATGGGAGGGGGTTTGTGGTAATTAAAGGAGATGTGGCTTCTGCTTGAACAGGTGGTGTGGATCAAAGGGCACGGCCACAAGAGGATTATCGTTTTGAAGAACGATATGAAAGGTAAAGAGACGTTTGTCTGAAGTGTCTTAGTGTGACCTGACCTTTCAACTGATGAAACCCTGGGTGCATGCGGTTGCTTGTGGGGGCCTGTATATCCGAGGGGATTCGGTGTATTCTTCCTACAGATGTACTAAACGTAGTTAATGTTTAAAAGGTATGAGAAATTGCGATAGATTCCAAATTACTAATTAATAGTAAATCGGGCTATAGTAATTGCATTTGTCTTCACACACAGGATTTAATACTTGGTGACAGCTCCTCTGGCAGACATGAGCATGAATGATTTTAAATAATATTCTGACAACTTTGCACAACTCCTGAGGCAATATCTATTGTTTTAATAAAAAAATGCTCCAGCTCAGTAAATTCGGTTGGGAGTCTTTAATCAGCAGCAGGATTTGGACCGTGACTGATTTGTTAAGCAGATTTAAATCAGGACTGAGACTGGGAGCCTCAGGGACACAAAAGACATTCTGGTGTGACTTCAGTATAGAAATGTGTCCAATTGTACTGCAAATCTGTTTTATTGTATCTAGTGCTGTAATGGTACTCTTATTTATAACCGCACACGGGAGGGGAAAACTGTGCTTTACTTTCCCTGTATGTTCCTTTGTTAATGATGGTCTGTGGATTGGTTGGTTCTCCTCAGCAGTACGGGCCACTGGATCTAGTCCTGCAGCCTCTGAGGACCCAGAGGATGGTAACAGAGATGGCACTGGTACCAACTCAGAGACTGGACCTCACATCCAAGGTGACTGTCCACACTCCTTTTCCCCCACTTTCGCTCCATTATCCACTGAAATATATGGACGTGTATAACAAACTGATCAATGCGCCATCATGCAGCATGGTTTAAAGTTTATACTGCTGTGTTGATGGACCTCCTGGTCACCCTTGCTCCTTCCAGGCGGAGGAGCTGTGGAGGCAGAGCTCCTGTGCCTGTCCTCTCCGGTGGACCTGCTGTGTGGGCCGGTGCCGTCCTGCCTGCCCTCTCCCCAGCTGCACCCCGACCCCATCCCGTTACAACCGGCAGACCTCATCCGCTTTGAACAGACGCCGTCACCAGCAGGTGAGTGGGACCAGTTGTCCAGGGTGGAACCCAGGGTCTCTCTAGCATTCTGAGGTTCAGCCCGTGTTAGCATGCCTGTGCGTTAGCCTTCTGAGGTTCAGCCAGTGTTAGCATGCCTGTGCGTTAGCCTTCTGAGGTTCAGCCCGTGTTAGCATGCCTGTGCGTTAGCCTTCTGAGGTTCAGCCCGTGTTAGCGTGCCTGTGCGTTAGCCTTCTTGTCATGCTGCCCTTCACACGAAGCCAACATATTCCTCTGGGCTTACCTCATTGTTTCCACCGTGCTTTTCAGAGTGCGATACACAGGTGGAAGATGCTGTAGCAGAAATGGCAGCCCCAACTATCTGCTCCGATGAGTCCAAAGATGGCCCACTCACTGTTGACCATCAGAACCGGGTTCCTCTGGTCTCTGCGGCAACCAAGTCTCCACACGGCGCAGGCCTTAAAATGGAGACTGTCGAGAACAGCCCGAGTAGGAGGGCTCCACGCAATAAAGTCAAGCTAGCCGCAAACTTCTCTTTCACAGCCAGCCACTGACACACACACACACAAGCACACACAAGCACTGACGTGCACCTGCTGGAATATACACCACCACACAGCTCACAAACAGAGTTTCTCGGCTCAACTGGAAATGAACCCCAAAAAATGATGGTTATGATGTCCCCTCATCTTGCAAATGATCTATTTTTAATTATTTTGTGTTGGTCTTTCCTCAAGCATTTCACTGTGCATTTCCCCTGTCTTTTTTTCCAAGTCAACGTGTCATTTTGATGTAGGTGTCTGAAAAAGCCATGGGTTTCTGTTGCAGTTTTACCTGCAGCAGCTCTTTTTCTTTCAAAGCTCTGTAACTTAAGTCGAGTTAGTGGAAATCTGAAGTTATTGTAGTCATGAATTGTGTACTACTAATATACGTGTGTTTAAAGCTGTGTTTCTCTTAAAGTGGAAAAAAAGGAAAAAAAAACACTGCCCAGTTGGACAATCTAGCAACAACCAATACCGAGTGAGTTGCCACTGTAGCCATGAGTTGACACTGAGTTTGTCTCTAGACATTTTTACCAATGAAGTCCCTTTCAAAACACTAACCCCCTCCGAAATACTAACTTATGTTTAAAATTATCTTATACAGGAATTTTGTACAAATCTTAATTATTCAAAAACCCAGGAAGTGTTGAAATGAAGAAGCTATAGGTTTATCTGAGAAAATGCTTTATGAATTGTAAGATTAACATTATTTTGATACTGCTTGACTAAGTTTCAAGAAAGGATGTCGTGAAGTGTCAAGGCCCTCATTCCTCTGTGTCTCTTGTCGCGGTAGGAGGCACTTTTCACAACTAAGTAAACCTGGTTTTAGTGTAGACTAGTTTTGCCTTCGAGGCAGTTTTGAAGATGGTAGTGACAGAACTATAGTTGAGTTACCATGCCCATCTCATTCTTTAACTCTTCTCTTGGGCAACGTTTAGATTTAAATGTTTACTCTTGAACACTGTAGTGTTCTTTATAGACCTGAGACATCTTTTCCCCTGAACTCTGTTCATTGATAAATTGAAGACCATGTTTTTTTGTTTTCTCAGTCCAATATAGTAGTTGATGACAGGAGTGAACCAACAGCTGTTGAAGTGTTCAAGTAACTTACCTTGACGGCAGTCTCTGGTCTCTGTAAAAACTACCTATGCTCTTAGCTAGGTGTTCTCCTGGGTTGTTTCAGTCATCACGTTCTCTGCAACAAGGATGGTAGTATGAATGAGGAATTCTGATTCCAGAGCAAGTGTTTGGAACGAGCTCTTGGCGACGCAGAGGGCCTTATATATCCAGGGCAGAATTCTATAGACCTGCGATACTCAAGAACGAGTGTTGCACGGCTTGAAGGCGGCACAGACAGAGATGTTGTGGCACTGTTTGCTGCCGCAAGCCGAGTTAAATTCAGAAGTAGAAATGGATGAAGACTTTTAGTTGTTGTGTTTTTAGAGGTTATTTGTAGGCGTGTGGTTTACACTTGAATAAATATAAGCTGGTGTGTAATATGCATGTTGTGCATAAATAATAGCTTTTATGCATGGTGTAAACCCAAGGTAAAGGAATCTAGAAGGCTGTTAGCCAGCGGCGTTTTTTTTAAAGAAATTAGTTGAAGTCATCTCGTTTTCCACCTACTGCGTTTTGCACCGCGTTGAGGGATGCTTCACAGCGCAGATACCCCTCCCAATTACCATGGAAACCTCCACGGTTGTTTTCGTTAAACCCTGCTGCCTCTGTTGTCGTTTTCTTCAGTGTTGTCTGAGGAGCTACTGCCGCACAGGCTTTATTTGTAACCTTTATTTTTTTTTAAAGAACGACATCACTTGGTGTTTTTAGTAAAAGATTTGAGGAGAGGAGATCGGGGGTGATGTTGACTCCAGCTGAAACAGTGACAGGGGGTCCTTTTGGGCTCTCCAAAAGGATCAGAGGGACACAGAGCCCCCCCCCTCCCCCCGACGTGGCTCTCTGGACATCACCTGGCTTTTACAATGGCTTGTATCTGCCACGGCGCATAGTGAAGGACAGCTACTGAACGGACTGAAGCCATACCACACCCAATCTCCCTCTCCAGGCATCAAACGATTTTTACTTGTAATTTGTCTTTCCGATTTAGTTCCCTGTTGCTTTGCCTTCTAAAAAGCCGAGAAACTATCCTTCGTGTTGCTGAGTGCGCTTGTTCTGTCATCCCTAAATTCAAACATTGAGTTCCTACTGCAGTGCAATGTGGTTGGGAATGAAGAAAGTATTACTTAAAGTAACCAAGTTGAAAAACTGCATCCCTGTGAGCCACATAGGCCTATAAACTGATGAACTATGTTTCTGCTCATTGGCTACTCACAGTAACTTTTGGAGATGCAGACAGAGACCAGAGAGTTGGGCATTAACCTATGATGGTGTTGACCCCTTACGGTCCAAATTGTTGGTATTGATCTCCTTTGCCAAGATGACTGGTCAGATTCCTGTCCTCATTGTTTTTCCTGTCAACTGTTTAAAATTAGCATCTCATTTGGATTATCCTTATTAGTTACTAGACCTGTGTTTTGAAGCCCAACACTGACTTCCTTCATTGTTTCTAATATGACGAGTCACTCAGAAAAGGGCGGCGGATTTTCCAGAATCCCAAGCAATTTCCGATCGAAGTATTAGACCCAGTTTTAACGAGCAGAATTGTATTTCTCTCTTAACCAAGGCACAAAAGTTGCTTTAAAATTGTGCACAAAAACTTGAATTCGACTTTTTAGTTTGGCCTCAACTGTGATTCCATTAGAATTAACTCGTGTGCTACAGTGTACGCTAGCTCAGGGCGAAGAGTCAAATAAGAGGCGCAATTCTCTTAAGTCAGCTTGCATCTGTAAAAGGCAAATGTGTTAGTAATGCGGTCAGTATGCACCTTTGCATATTTTTGGTTGAAAAGAGATTTATTATGGGTTTGTGAGGTAAGAGAAACTAGTTTCCCTATGTAGTGTACTATCTGACAGATCCCTGGTCAAATGAAGTGCGATACGTGGGCCCTTTCAGATACTGCTGTGTGATTTTTAAGTGTGGAACACACACCCACCTCCCGTGCACTTGTTGTCAAGGTTCTCCTCGTGATCATTTTTGTTCTGCTGTTCTGTATCTAACTGGTGTGTTCCGTCCTATCCTCACCCTCTGTTCTCGCACCATACATACAAGATGTTGCTGTAAGAGTTTCATTTCATGTTGAAGGGACCAAATTATTTCTGTTGAATAAACCACACAAGCATAACTTTTCTGGCCTCTTGTTTTTTCCGTATGTTCCTTCTAATGGGGTAGGTTAGGGTTCAGATTTTTTTTATAGTTTGCTAACTGGTAATTTAGCAATGTCACTACAGTTTCAAAGTGAACCATCCATTCATTTGAGTCTACCCAAATAAATGACTGTGAATTCCTGAAAGATGCTGTTTATTTAAATATATATGTACAGGTCGTTTCAGCGAATTTATGCATATTGTTCCATTTGGGCATTAGGACCTTCATAAATCATCACTAATATACTACACAATAAAGTTCATAATTGGGTGTCAAGTGTCTTTCTGAATTCCTTGCGTCTATTCATCCCTGCTTCTCAAAACCTCGGAAGGAAAAGGACTTGGGGAATCGAGGAAAATACTTTGATAACTAGCCGTTGGGAGGCGTCAGGTTGGGCGGAGCTTAACAGAGAGGAACTTTGTTCAACAGGACTCCATCTGCTATAAACAGTCCCAACAACACTTCTTTTCACTATATGGAGGAATGTACACAAACATTTGCAGTCTCAACTCCTTTTGTTTTTGTCATGACATTTTTGCTTGCAAGAGTTATTAATTGCAATTATGAATAATGTTTTAGTACGGTGCTACGACCACAGTCAAGGTGAGGATTGAAATGACCTGCCTTGGAAACAAAAGCACTGATGTTGGCTGGTTAATGATCCACTGAAAATAAGACTACGCATAATAGAAAAAACAGAACATATGTGACTCATGATAGTTTCAGCTGGCCAACGTACAAAGTAACGATCATGTGTGTTCAGTAAGGTGTGTAGGAAGTGTACCTTTACGGTAAAGGGAAGACTTGACCGCAGGTGGGGGTGCTTTTATCTACAGTTCCGAAGCAAGCATTTGTTTCAATTAAAATCTAGCAATTCAGTAAGTCGTTCGCTGAATTGAAATGGTATCGAACCCAGCCCAACAAAAAAATGCACATATAAAAAAAAGTACATAAAAATGACAGTGCATAATAAGTTATGAACTCAGTTCCTAGTGGGCAGAGAACCCTGGGTATGATGAATCTCTGTTTTGTCACGGGATGTGCTCTTACATTTGAGGTCATTATACATTATTGTTCTTATTGTTTCAGGAGAATATCTAGTGAAGGTATGAGTCCCTAAGTCAACAATTAAAATGTCTACTGCTCATTTTGCCATCTTTGAGGTGCCATAATGTATTATGGCATAATGACATTACCATTTTCATTGTGTGTCACCTTACAGTTAATGTTTGTCTATCCTGAACCCTAGCCCTTTTTCCATTTTAACTTCAGTGAGGTGATGTCAGGTTGGGATGCCCTAAGGATCTCGTTTCCATTATAATACTCTAGTGTGGAGGCACAGGGTTCTCTGGGTCACAGGAAGTGATGTAACATTAGTAGACGAGACACCAGGGTCAGATGATATGAGACCGTGGAGATAGAAGGTGTCGGGGGGGGTCTCATTTTGTATCCTTATTGTATCCTTATCCATTATTGCTTCTGTTCTGGAATGGGCAGCACCATTGAGGCCATCTCCATGTTTAATTATTTAATTTAATTTTAATTATTTGGTGGATCATTCCCGATAACCCAACTGGGGTTGTGATCACCCGACTCCAGTCGGGTTGTTGGGAGGGATCGGCCAACGAAGTCGGTTGTTGACCATGTTAAAATGGTGGCCGCCTACAGTGGCGGTGTCCATGCTAGAACACGTTTTCTCAGAGTTTTCTCCAACCATCTCTATGTGTGGGACCAGAGTGCTGTTAACTGATGTGGTGTCGTTGGCCAAGTGTCCCCAGTTTTCTCCAACCATCTCTATGTGTGGGACCAGAGTGCTGTTAACTGATGTGGTGTCGTTGGCCAAGTGTCCCCAGTTTTCTCCAACCATCTCTATGTGTGGGACCAGAGTGCTGTTAACTGATGTGGTGTCGTTGGCCAAGTGTCCTCGGTTGGTTACATGATACAGCACTGTGTGGCGCCACAGCAGTCCTTGATGATGGTGATGGATTTGGTGAGGGATGGCTTGCCTAGAGGCGGTTCAGAGACTTGCCTCTTGGGTTTGGGGGCATCTAGGGTTTGAGAGAGAGAGAGAAAGTAACCGCTTGAATATCAAAATAATAACTTCAACTACCAGTTTCGTCAAATCAATATTCACATATGACTACTTCAAATTCCATGAAGGGACTTGTACAGAGTTTGAACAAGAACAACTGACAGGTATCTATTTCTGGGTTGCTATTTTAAGACGAATGTACTAATGTCTGCTGAATGACCAAAATATGGCATGTACACTAATCTGGCTGGTAGTACATCACATCCACTTGTCTTTACAATATGTGTTTCACATAGTGGTTTGCTTTTAAATATGCACTTATGTTTTTCTACATTGGTAACAATGTTTCCGAAACAGTATGTGGATTGTGTGCTGTTTGATTTGAATGAAGGCTACCACTCACTCAGGGCTGCTTCTCTGGCCAGCTTCTCCAGGGGCATCAGCTTCAGTCTCAGGAACTCGGCCATCTCCTTGTCCTCCTCCTGTTCCCTGTAGTGGTGGTTATGGTTGGTTAGAGTAGTAGTAATTGATGCAAATATGCTGACAAACGTCACCATGTCCTGGTGAGATTTACGGGGGTTGTCAAAACATACAGCCGGGATGAGCCTAAATGAAAAACTGACCTTATCTGAAGTAAATCTAAAATCCCTTATGAGATTAACGAATAGTGCAACACCAAAAGAACAGCTTTCAGATTTTTCCGCTTGGTGTCGTTGGGATTATGACACGTCTACTGTTCCTCTATACAGGGACTCAGCCATGAGTTGAGAGTTAGGAGTTACAAATACAGCTTTTCACAGCGTGTTAAATCCCCACATTAACAAGTTCCCACAGCAGACATTTTATATTATCAGTCACAGACTTGCGCTGAATGAAAAAGAATCATATCTTGTCTGTCTCAATGCACTGAATGATCTCAATGGTGTATGCACGCGCGCCGGACAAGAGCAGCTAAATAACTAAAATCCCCCAAATGATTAAATGGGAGGAAATGAGGAGGAAGAGAGCTGGAAGTGAGATGATAATGACAGAGTAGTGAGGAGGAAGAGAGCTGGAAGTGAGATGATAATGACAGAGTAGTGAGGAGGAAGAGAGCTGGAAGTGAGATGATAATGACAGAGTAGTGAGGAGGAAGAGAGCTGGAAGTGAGATGATGATGACAGAGTAGTGAGGAAGAGAGCTGGAAGTGAGATGATAATGACAGTCATCCGTCATGTCCCTCAGACAGCAGTAATACCTTAATCTCTCCACCTCGGCATCGTCCACCAGGAAGTCCCTCTTCTGAACCAGTTTATGGATCTTCAGGATCAATTCCTCCTCCCTCTGCCTCTGCTTCTTGGTCTTCTCTTTCTCTGAAGGAGAGAGGGAGGAGAGGAAAAAACTCTTATTACATGCAGTATTTACTGACTAATATAATATTAGTTTGATTCTGATCAACAGAGAGAAGATTAAACTTGATGGGCAAGGCTGGCTCCCCAATAGTGACTCACAAATGGTAGATCTCTCAGATTGCAAAATAGCCCCCATCTTTAATTCATTAGACTTACAGCAGGATATGCAAATGCTCTTGGATGATGCAGCGTCCTGTCTGAATGTGGGAATATGCAGTCATATAGGCCCGCTTCCCAAATGCTCCCCTTTTCCCTAGTGGCCGGAGGCCGTGGTCAGGTCAGCGGTAGAACCGCACAGGGAATACGTTGCCGTCCGGGTGGGTTCGTAAACTGTACATCCGTTCCTCCAGAAAGCATTTATGCTTTGTTTCTCTGATGTTCACCTTCACAGTCCGACGCACTCAACGTAACAGACAGGAAACGACGTTATCGACACTAGTAATTGCATGTGGCAATGCTAAGGCAGCAAGCTAAAGTGCAGCCTCAGCTCTTCCCCTCGCCCCGGGACAGAACTGGATAGGTACAGCCATTTCCCAAGGGGGCACAGCGTCACAATAGACCAGTTCATACATCGGAGTGTCACACGGATAAGGTAGAGTATCCGTTTCTGAGCATGTCTCTGCCCTGCGGTCGGTATAAATACAGCTTATCGGGTAAGATAGCGATATACTACTTCTTATGCAGTGACTCGTAATGGGCTCGTAATGAATTGGACTTGGAGTGTGCATGGCACTATACAGTATGCCAATGAATGTCATGGATAATGTAATTGATTTAGTATGTATCTGTCTAAGCAGTTTGATACATGCAGTATATAAGCTTTATGTATTATGGATGCACAAATTCATTATATTGTTCTTTGTCGCTGTTCCAGATTACGACTAATCTAGATCACTCATGCCTTCACATGTTCAACCGTTCTTGAAGAAATCTGTCTTACCCCTCATTTCTTTGTGCTGTCTGGAAAGTGGCCAGAAAATCTAGAGCAGGGGTGTTGAAATCCCTATGTAGTGCAGTGTCTGATGGATCTTAATTGAGGTCCAGATGGCCGAAAAAAGATATTGGGTCATAATTCCTAGCCTCAAAGTTTGCAAAGATGCTATTCTTACATTGTTTTAGGATTGTTTTTATTCTCCCTGACACTTCTTTTTGGAGATTATTTGCGAGTTCACGCAAATTGATTTATTTTCAACCTTTCCAAATAACATTTCATTATATATTTCGACCACCAAGTCAGATTGGACCCCATAACGAGCCTTACTCTGGGCATGTGCTTAACACCAGTGATCTAGAGACCTAGAGGTTGTTCAGTTGTAGAGCTGAAGCGGCAGTTGGAGTCCATCATCGGCTGGCTGACACTGTGGCCACAAATGGACCAAAAATCTTTAAAAAAAAAACTTTAGAAATACTACTTTAGAAAAATCTAAAGTAGTATTTCTTAAAATTATTTTTGGCCACATTCCCAGGAAATGTTACCATTGGTTCATATATAATATGGTGTAATGTAGGCACACACACTTTCACACATCTAACCATAATGGCTATAAATATGTGTGTGAATCAGTGTGTATGTATATAGCCATTACGGTTAGGTGTGGGAAAGTGTGTGTGCCTACCTTACACTAAGGAGAACAAGCCTACCACCTATTACTCCCCCCCATGTCCCTGAGAGTTCCATTCAGTTGTGCCCCCAGTTTAACTGCGGTGCACCTACCCATAAAATCACTTCACCTGGAATTGGCGGCTGGTGCGCTGCATGCTGTGGCAGTTTATCCCCTCAGAACAGACCATTTCTGATTCTACGATAACTCAGCAAGCATGAGCAAATGAGCTTAGGCTACATTGAGGATTCAGTTGGATATGCTTGGTCTATTCCCTGAAGGGATAGACAGGATTGTAAATGTTTAGATTTTCTGTTGCTAGGTAGAATTGGGTAGTGAAAGTGTTGTGAGGATGCGTATGTTGCCTGGTTTGATGGTATAGCATTTCCAGTACATCCTGTGGAAATGCTTTTTTTTTTTTTTTTTTTACATATTTGGATACATGAATATTTGTGCTAAATTCCAACCACAGTCACTGATAAAAGTAACCCAATTCAACAAATCACCTAATTTCTTTTTTTTTTTTTTACTTTGAAACCATTTATGTAAATAAAATGAACAGAAATACAATTTTCAAATGTGGAAAAACTTTGTACACCCCTACCTTGACCATCACATAAATTAAACTAAAATTAGGAACCAGAGCAAAGGTTTACAAAGCCATTCTCAAGTAATCCAAAGTTCATTGTTCCACTGTAGAACAAGTCACAGCAAATTGAGAAAATTCCGGATCAAAACTGTACAAACTGTCGTCCCACCAAATTTAGTCTGACTTGACCGAAAGATGTTCATAGAAGATTCTGAAAACCCTAGGTTGACATCAAGGGATCTACAAGCGTCTCTGGCCACAATCAATATCAAAGTGCATGAGTCATCTTTTCAAAAGAGACTGCCCAAACTTGGCCTACGTGACGTCAGAATGGAATAAGCCTTTGCTCTCAAAAACAATATCAAGACACGACTGACATTTGCCAGACAACACCTGGGTAAAAAACAAAACTACTGGTACAATATCCTCTAGACAAATGTTTTAAAGGTGGACTTGTTTGGCTACAATGCTAGGCACCATGTTTGGCAAAAGACGCAACACTACCTATAAACAGAAGAAACTCATACCAGCCATATAACATAGTGGTGGCGGCATAATGGTTTGGGGCTGTTTTGCTGCCTCAGGGCCTGGCCAACTTGCCATCACAGAGTCAACCATGAATTCAGTATTGTACCACAGAATTCGTGAGGAGAATATGAGGCCACACACACACACACAGCTACAACAGACTGGCTCAGAAAAAATGGCAGAGTCAAAGCCCAGATCTTCATCCAATCAAAATGCTGTGGGGGGGACAGGAAGCTGTCCATCTATGCAAGGAATCCCTTGAATATGACAGTTAAAGCAGTACTATAAAGAACAACTGGCAACAAAATCCTCCAAGCTGATGTAAGAGACTAATAGATAGTTACAAGAAACAGCAACATGAAGTTATTTCAGCGAATGGGGGAAACACCTGCTGTTGAAGCTAGGGTGTGCTTATTTTTTCTGTACTATAAAAATGCATTACTATTGAAATGTTTAATGAATAAATTATGGTAAAGCAAACTTTTTAGTGTCAGTTAATAACTGAAGTTACCTTGATCTGTCATTACTGTTGAAGAGAAGACAAACTATATGTCAGATTATGGAAGAAAAAAAAAAACTTTCCATGAGGCATACATACTTTTTCACATGACTGTATACAATATGTCAGATATACAGTATACTTGATCTATTGTTCATATGTCCTCTTGTTCCCGGGTAGGTTAGCCCGGCTGGGAGAGTGAATGATGTGTTGTGATGATGTGTTTGTTACCTGGTACAGTCACCACCTTCCGCAGCTCCTGTTTTAAACTCATGATGTCTCTGCACAGCTGGATATCGTCCATCCTGGACAATATATTAATTCCAATTAGAAAAGCTTAGAACATAACATTTACAGTGAAATAATAATCAATATTGATATACATCACTCAATAATAGTCAATAAAATGATCTTAAAAGCATTCATGTCTTTTACATATACCACATACACAGCTTCACTTTGGTTCTGCCTACTGCATGCTTATTGATATCATTTGCCAAGGGGATAAGAAGTGAAATGTCATTGGGCCTCCTGTCCGATCAATCTATTTCATCAAGCAAGAACTCCTCTGCTGCCCATCGATTCTGCTTAGGTACACAATCAACACAAAGCAACACTGTGCGCACATTCTGGCAGACGTAATGTAAAGGATTTTACATAAGGTGTTGTACGGTAATATAAAGTGAAAAGACATCGCCATAAAAATAATGGGGGGAATATATCAAGCATGTGTTTTTATTATAGTAGATGTCTGTTACACACCCTTTGGGAAAGACTGCAGGCAAATAAAAATATTGAATGAACCATCAGTTACCCCTCTAACTAGATGCCTGACCCTAAAGAGCCAACCAAAGGACCCCTCTGGTACCCACTCTGTCAGGTCATTCTCCTCTACTAGATGCCTGTCCCTAAAGAGACAACCAAAGGACCCCTCTGGTACCCACTCTGTCAGGTCATTCTCCTCTACTAGATGCCTGTCCCTAAAGAGACAACCAAAGGACCCCTCTGGTACCCACTCTGTCAGGCAGTTCTCCTCTACTCCTCTTCCTCAAACATCTTCCCCTCTTATTCGCTCTACCTCTCCAACCCATACCCGTCACACTCTCTCCTCATCTATCTCTCTTTCTGTTCCTCTTCTCCCCTTCCTCCCTCCATTCACCCACCTCCTACTCCAGCCATGTCTCTTTCTTCCCTCGCTCCCTTCCTCTACCCACCCCTCCTCTTGTCTGTGCTGCACTGTGACAGCTACCATGGATAAGTCTCTATGCCGTTAATCAGACCGATGACTCATCCACTGGCTCCCAATGCTTCACCCTCCATCCATCGCTCTATTTTTCTCAGTACCACTTTCTCCTTCCCCTCCTTCCCCACATCACTCCCTCCTCCAAATCTCCCCTCTCCCTCTTATCCATCTCCTCTCTCCTTTCCCTCTCTCCCTGGCCCTCTTCCTCCATCTCTTCTTTCACTCATCCCTTCCTTTGACTTTCTCCTCCCCCTTTCTTCCCAACATCCCTGTAATTTTATCACCCATTTGTTTGTTCCTGTTTTTCAAACTCAACGCCCCCCCCGCCTCCCCCCATTTTGTGTTGTTTTCCATCTCAGTAGACCCCAACGATGGGTTCCAGTAGACTGCACTCTGACACTCCATCTGCTAGAGAATGTGTGAGTCACACATAACAAGGGGTATCTGCGTGGCGGCGGTTCAATAATGAAGCTGTTCAAGCTAATCTGCGGAGCCACATTTCCCTGCCGTCGCTGACAAATTTCCATTAACTGTCTGCCATCTCATTGTTGAGAAACTAGAACCCTTAACAGAGGTTGAGGTAAAATTCTTACTTTGCCAATACACTTTAAGTACATTTAAATACAAATTAACTCTTGTGCATGAAAGGCCAAATATGGCCTTTTTTCCATTCCACAGGTTGCTTAGTTAACTTGTTTTGCCTGCAACATTCAATCGAACTGCAGCTGAATGCCTTAAAGGCCATCTTCATCTTTTATATAGCAAGCCACAGCTCACTGTAGGAGCCATCAATTAACTTGAACAGGTTGGTGTACCCAATAAACCTGGCCACTGAGTAACAAACTCAATAGTGCCACAATACAGTGAACCAAGCCCCCAAATAATCTAACATCCACCTGGTCATCTGACCCTCTGATTACCTGGTCCTGTGACCATGTGTTCTAATCAATACAGGTTTGGAAAACAACTATCATGGACTCCCACACATCAATTAGTGTACCTTTGGAGCCAAACCCTAATCAATGACTACGTCATTGTGGAGTGGATCAGTCCATCGCTGTCTCAGCTGACCAACACCATTGGCATACAAGAGCCATTTAGAATCAATGGACAAACGAACAGCCATTGGGAAACTAATTGGCGTTAAATTGGCCATTCACAAGTTCATGTGTTTCACTGCATGAAAACCCTAACGAAACTCCATGTAGCTCTTTCTTTATAATTGCATAGACTATGAATGGGATGGATGCCAATTTGTTTCTGCTTTAGCCAGCTGCTTTCTGTTTTGGCATCTAATGGGCTTGAGTTATCCACTGTGGGAATAAAACATGCTTCATTACAACATTACCAGGCTCGATGAACCTACTTGACTTACGCTGTATTATTTGAGGTGCCCACATTTTACGACCAGTTTTTTAATCATATACTCATCCCCCCAGACAACAAAGGAAGATTCAGGTCATCTATTCCGAAGCGATTTTAATAAAAATCCGGTTGCAGAATTTAAGCTGCAGTGATTTCTGCAGTGTGGTGAAGATATCCGTACTTACATGAAGCGCAGTTCAGACTCCCTCCTTACCAGTACCTCCCTGAGGCGCTGGATACGAGCCATCTCCACCTCTATTTCATCTGGAGACATGGTGCTCTCTGCCATGGACACGTCAGCCTGACCTGGAGACCAGAGACAGGAGGAAGTGATGGAACTGAGCTGTCACCCATACATGCATACATACATACAGACTTATATATATACATACAGACATACACGCTGTACAGAATGAGGCTGGATGTGTCCCTTCTGTTTCACATAGTTACATAGATAAATCATAAAATGCTTCCTGGACTTCAAGGCAAAGGGCCTATTCTCTTCCTGCCACCCTCAGAGTCGGTGGAGCACAATTCCCTGTTCATTCCTTACTCAGCTTTAAAGAACAGTACATGGAGTAGTAAGTAGGGAAGAAATGTAACAACATAGGGATGTAACTCTATGTACTTAGTCCTGTCGGGAAATACTGTTTAGACTATTTCCCTGCCTTTATCCAGTGCAGTGCCCGAGGCTTGTTTGGCAGCTCCATTTTACAGTATTACAACCCTACTCAGTCAAACGTCATATCCTAGAGGATATTATTCTAGTACACATTGGGGTAAGATATGCACACCAAATTATCTGAAATGTAAATTACGATAGGAAGTTCTCGTTTTGACTAAAATGTTTCATGTCTTGCGTGTGTTCGTAATTAAAAACCATCTCATACGCTGTCATAAGTGTTTGCGGGCAAATCTTTTACCTCCAGCCAAGATAATAGCAACTGTATGTGTCATCTTGTCTTACAGTAACTGCCTAAAAGGATTAGAGGTTTCTGGTAAAACGGTAAAATAACATAACAGATGGAGTCATGGGCATTGAGTATTATTCATGTTTTGGTGGGGCTGATGTGTTCATGTTGATGGGTTCAGTGAAGAAGGGCTTTGAGCTAAAGAGAACTTGTACTGGTACTGACACAGATCAGTGAGGAGGATTAGATTCTCACCGAATGATCCACCCAAAGCCTGGTCCAATGACCTCACAAAGCCACCAATTTAGCCCGTAGCCACCAGAGACTGGACATAGCTACACAGGGCAGCCAATGAAGCGAATAATAAATAGATATTCCTAATCACTAAGGAACTGAAAGATTTTCTTAACCAATTGAACCCCTACTAGCAATAATCCAAGGATATTCCACTGTATATGTCAGATTGATAAACACATTTTGTAGTCATATCAAGCAAATTAACAAGAATCTCATGCCCATTGTCACCAGGAATTCAGGCCTGGGGGTGACATCTGAAGTCACAGCTTTGACAAAACATCTGAGGTCACAGCTTTGACAGAACCTCTGAGGTCACAGCTTTGACAGAGCCTCTCAGATCACAGGTTTGATAGAAACTCTCAGGTCACAGCTCTGACAGAAACTCTCTGGTCACAGCTTTGAAAGCGAATCTCAGGTCACAGCTTTGACAGAACATCTAAGATCACAGCTCTGACAAAACATCAGAGATCACAGCTTTGACAGAACAACTGAGATCACAGCTTTGACGGAACATCTAAGATCACAGCTTTGACAGAACATCTGAGGTCACAGCTTTGACAGAACATCTGAGGTCACAGCTTTGACAGCCACTGTAAATATTAGCCTTCCATCCCCCACAAGGCAGGACATAAGTATTTCATAGAGGGCCTGTTTTAAAAGACACACTGACTGTAGTGTTGGGTGACAGGCCTTTCACTCCCAGAAAACGACAGGTTTAGTGGACAGAGAGATGGAAGTGATTGTTCTTAACCAACAACAGCTTATTTATCAATCAACATACTTTTTCAAGGTGAAGGGCGAACACTTATCCAAATCTTAGAAATAAAGAACAAAAACAATATCACCTTATTTCAGTTAATTCTTATGTTTCATTTTTGATGGCAGGCCGAGCTTTTGACATTTGAGTAAATGTTTTTGTTTGATGTATCTGACAAATCAAAAATGTATCCTATGACTGTTCATAGCTGATGCTGATTAAATAGCTTAGCTTGACGTTGAGTCCTTGAAAAAATGTGGAGGCCTAATGTTTTCCATGCTGATGTAACTACAGCTGGAAAACACAGCTTGTACCAATGCTGTCTTAGCTGCAGTCAATAATGCAGAGTGATGAACTGCATACCCGTGGCTTTCCTCAGTCTCTCTGTCTCCCCTCTATCTCTCTTCTATCTCCATCTCTCTTCTATCTCGCTTACTCACTTTCCCCCTTTATCTTTCCCCCTCCACTTTATCTCTCTTGCTCTCTCCCTCGCCCTCCCTCGTTCTACTTCAGACACACTGAAAACACAAACACACACGCACAACGCACTGCTGAGCGTCAATACAACCTAGCCTCACAATTCTTGACTGGTCCATTATGGTGGCAGGGAGCCAGATCTATAATGAATAACACTGAGTGGCTCTGAACTGCAGACTCTTCTGAGGTGGGGGAAGTTACCTAACGCGCGATCTACTCAGTAAGACCAGTCAGATCAGTCAGCAGGATCGGAGGGTGTGAGAGTGGACTCTGACACACTCCGGGTGAATGTTTAATACCAGCTGAAGCTAGCCGGTAGAAGACAGTGAAACCCAATCAGACTACACCCGGGGCTGCATAAACAGCATTCCTGGAAGGCCCAGACACTTCTGTTCATCCTTCCCTTCCCAAACAGGCCCTGATTCAATCTATTCCACAATCTACGAACAGAAGTGTTGGTAATCCTGGGTCACTAATCGACAGGTCGTCACTGTCAACCACAGGCGGTACCAAACCGGGCAGACCTTTAAACGAACCTCATCTTATTACACAAAACTACGTCGCAACAAATCACCTCGTCGATACCTTGAACATCACTTAATAAATCAAGGGATCAACATAATAAGAGCCTTGAACCATGTGGAGCAGGCCGGACATGAACATTGGCTTGCTGAGGGGAAACAGATTGCGGTTATCTGCATAGGATTCATTCCAGGATTTCTTTTTCATTAGGGCCAACAATGGAAAAGGTTTTAAACCTTTTTTTGCCATGCAAAATGACAATAAGCTCATTGAACAATGTATTGTAGTCCCTCTGTGTTTCAGTCTGTTTCTGTCCACTGGATGTCAAATTAACAGGATCCATCACAGAAGTACTGATTGCAATGTCCCTCGCTGTGTTTTTGTATTCGGATATGCTTCTGGACTTCACTGTCAAAACAGATGGAAGATAGAAGTTGCAACACAAGGGGGAATCAGGGAAGAAGAACGATGAATATCTCTGTCTGTCTGTCTGTGTGTGTGTGCATGCGTGTGCGTGAGTCCAATCTCTGAGTCTGTACCAGATGGGAAAGGAAAATGGGGACAGAGAATTTATATCTAAAAATAGCAACTGCCTTTTTACATTCAGAAGCTGAAGACTTAAGACCGTCTGCACCCCACTTTCCTCGTATCTCTCTCCCTCACTCTGTTCTTACTGATGACATCAATGGGAAGGTCACTTAAAGGATATACAGTGCAACAGAATGATTTATGTTGAATGGGTGATAAAAGCTAGTATGGTTCAACAAAGCTGTCAAATGCATCTCAGTCTCAGTTGAAGTTAAGCCTACACAAACATCCCACACGCAGCCTCAAAATGTACAGAAGAAAAAAACAGTTGTTCTATGTCAAGCGCATATTGAATGTACATGAGTGTGGGTTATAATAATACAAATACTGTCTGCTTTGGCTCTCCGGTGTGACAGCCCCCCTGCTCTGCCAAATGTGTTTTTGTATCTTTACTATTGCAGCAAGATGGTGGGCGGGGCTTGGATGGTGGGCAGGGCTGTCTGTGCTGATTGGAGGTGTGTAATTTTTGTTAATAAAACTATCATTTGTTTCCTTTATCCACATGCCGTTTCCCTATGATATTACTTCTTTGTTATGACTCAGTCGTCCCTATCTGACCATGGTGAAAAAATGATTTCCAGTGTATCACCTACAGTTCTGATGACAACTTGGTGCCGTCACCAGCCTATTTTTAACACCACAATTAAAAATCAAGTGTTAAAACCACCATGTGACCCCCATCTACTGTAATAAAGATAGGCAGAGAGTGCTTCATTTTATGGCAATGTTAGGCAGCCATTGAGTCTAATGTTTGTGAAGGAATCCAAGGCATTTTTTGCATTATTTGACCATGGGAAAACATGTCAGTGAGCCACTCTCACATGGCTGAGGTAATGACACGGTCATCTGCCCGACACGTTTCCTTAAATCTAGGGGGTTTATTTCAATAAAAGCATATACAACTGACACACTTTTCTCTCGTCCCTTTGACTTGTCAAATGCCCCAAAAAATGCATTGCAATATTGGTGATTTTTTTTTTCCATTCCAAAAAATATGATCGAATTAGGTTAAAAAACAGTGTGGGGGTACCCCACATCAGAATAGAGAGCGTAGATACCAGTAGATACCAGTAGATTCCAGTCATTAACAATATTAATGTGAGTAGGGTTCATTAGCCACCCTCCTCCTCAGGAGTATGACATTATATTATTCTGTGGTATTTTTCAGATGACTGTTTGACATGAAGTGTGAGGTGATTTTTTAATTTGTTTTTCTCAAAATTTCGCTTTGGCCATACATTGTAGTATACTCTAAAAAAAAAAGTCAAAGACATCATATAATCAGTTAACCAAATATTATTAAATTTGTTTGTTTTTTTATTCGACAGTTAATTTAAAGTATTTGAGGTTTTTTAATGCTAGTTTCTTAAAAGACACATTTCTTCATTATTGTATCGGTTTGCTGAAAAGAAAAATCAATCTCCCTTGACTGTCTCCACAGTTTGTTTATATAATCTCCGCTGCTGCTCAGAATGCTGATGCTGGTTTTGACTCACACACTGACAGCCCAGCAGGTCGCCCTCTAGCCTGCTCCTCTCTGACTGCATCCGTTGATGCCATTCAATCCATGGAATCAAAGAGGCGGGATATTGTCCCAAAACGAAACCCTATTTTCTACATAGCGCTCCAATAAGCCCTGGTTAAGAGTAGTGCGCTAAATAGGGAACGAAGTGTAATTTGGTATTCAGTCCTGGCCAGACAACTTTGGGATGAGTAGTCCTTAGCTGAACGTGTAAAACCTTCCAGTGCTCATCTTATATAAATATAGGAAAAGGGCTATATATTTAGTGTTTTAGTGTCCCGTGTGGTATTGAAATAGATGCTGTATGAGGGGAAGCAATTTGGAAATAAAAATCGACATGTGTTTATGTATTATGCCTTTATGAAAATCTCCTAATATCAATAAAAGATTACTTCAATAAATCATTTTTCAAATGCACCTTCAAAATGCACTGAAAGCAAAGCACATGTAATGGTGATATCTTTATTCCATTGCCAAGGTACTGAAATGATAACGCAATAGGTACAACACCACATAGAAATCAAGGATTTTTGCTTTGCATTTCTTTACAATACAACATTTCCTAACTAAAACCGTATTCTGCGAAGAGCAATAACTGATAAAAACGGCGAAAACGTTACTTGGCAATGAATGCGCTCACCTTTGTCTTTTGTCCATTCCGTTTCCGATACAGCGCCGTAGCTTTTCAATGAGCGTTCGGTATCAGAAATTGATTTCTTCAATTCCATCGCTCAAATCCGTGAACACTATGAAAGGATTTGGGAAAGCTATTTTAAAATCTTCTATTGATTCCTCCGCGTCTATTTTTCTTTCAGGATAAATCAGTGTCGCCCGATTCGAAGGCTCCACGGACCGGAGACATTGAGCATCTTTATCCAAGCTTACAAATCCCTTGACTTAGGATAAAGAGCGCATGCGCAGTCGGTTCCGGAGGACGGGGAAAAGTCGATACCCAGGTTGCATGGAAACGCATCTTGAAATATACTTAAAATGAACATTTTTTGAAAATGTGTACTTTTTCCCGACGATTATTTCTTAGATAAAATAGCCTAAATGCGCCATTAAGTAGCAATAAAGTTTAAATATGGCTTTTGTCATACATGCTGAAAAGGTTTCGTACAGCAGTATGCTTGCATGTTTACAGTAGAATCTGAGTAGATTAATAGCTATAGCTGCTTATGTCACTCTCTAAATAACAATAATTAAAACGGGTGAGTTTCAAATGCCCTGTAGCTATGCATTGAAGCTGAGAATAGCAAGCGCATGTGGTCCACAGTCTGTTTTGTGTGGCTTTGAAGTGATGACTCATTAGCGAGCGGTTGAGCTATAGGCCGTTGCTAGGATGTCGGCGTATCCCAGATAATGAACCAGTATAATCAGCTTCACCAGAAATTATATTATAATCACCTTCACTAGAAAATGTTTTAATGTACATAATACACAGAATGCATACAAAGATTAAAAGGTGAATACTAGCTTGTATTATTATTTTATTTTTTCACATTTAACTGGATTTGAACCCAGGCATTGTTAGTAAAACCGTCAAATTAGAATGACTTTGCGTGCAACAATATATTCATATAATTTAGTAAGATTTTAATATCATGCCCTATCATTTCCATTTTCTATATCCATCTTTTCCACCTGTTGTTTAGCGGTCTAGACACCTGTACTGCCATCCAAATGCAATGTTAAGCTGATCACAAATGATAATCATGGTTACCGACTTCAGTGTTACGAGTAGAAAATGTCAACTACGCAACACACTACTTTTATTTGTTTGTTAGTAACTGTTTACTGCTCAACAAAATCCACTTTTTTCTAAGTTTCAAAAACTAAAATGTTTAAAGCACATATCAAAAGTGCATTAGGAAAAAGTGAGAGAGAGAGAGAAGAGAATTTTAAGACAGGGTTATGGCCTCACACTAGATCAACATTCATTCTTAAATGTCATGATATATGGTGCAATGTGATTTAATAACACAACTACTGATCCACTCCTGACAGGTCGTGTGTGCCGCTTGATGCAAACACTCCTGAAAAGATTCAAACAACCATTGGAGAACCAGCCCCACCCCAGCCCCACAGTACATCCCCAGTGGGAGGAGGGCAGACAGGAAGACAAAAAAAGATCAATAAGTACAAGCACTTCAAGTAATGGTTAGTTAACAAGGCTGGACCCAATGGAGATCAATTACAGTTGAATTAATATAAAGCAACTTTGTAACAATACCATACCACACCTTGTGTATTGGATGACATCAAAATGGCATTGATACATTTCAAGACAAGCAAATCTAAAACAGTATTAAATATTCATAAATGGATGTTACCAAAACACAGTTGGAACCATAATGGAATCTCTATCTGATGATTCCATACTAGGACCTAAAAACAGAATCTACCAGAGTTTCATTTTGAGTAAGCGCTTGTCTGTGCTTTTTGTTTGGTCTAGAGTTTATGTTTATATGAGCGCCCTCATTGAAATGATCGCCTGTCTCCTCTGTGTGCGCCTGACTATGCTGCTTAACAGCGGATGTGCGGGTCTCCCCTTTGGCATCCGGCGGCTCCCTTTTGCTGTCGCTACGGGTCTCCTCCTGGCTTGGCGTCTACTTTGGGTGCCAGTGTCTCATCTTCTGTCCCCGTAGCGTCCTGTTTGGGGGTTAACATCCATGCGAGGGCGGCGGAGGCCGTGCCGTCCCCACTTTGCCGTGAGAAGCAGAGGAAGGTGGCCCAGACGAAGGCACAACACCCAGTGAAGGTGGTCCGCAAATACAGGGGTACCAGGGAGAAGTTCAGCAACTGAGGGGAGGGAAGGGCTAGAGTAAGTGGAAAAAGTTGACAATTGCACTGGATGACGGACCAAAATGTCTATGATGTTATGTACACATGTCATAATAATGATGACCCACTGGGTGTTTAGAGTTGTTCAAGTGTCACATAATGAATAAAATAGAGTAGTGGTACACAAAGACATTCAACTTACCTGCATGAAAGGCCAGAACATCAGTCCCGTCTGAAGAAAAGGAAGGTAAATTACAACACGTTATAAGTGAGATATTTAGACCCCTCCATGTCTGTGCGCTGCAGATCAAAGCAAATATACATTTAGGGCCTCTAACACACTGATAATAACTAAATGACAACATTGGACAAAACATTAAAATAATAGCTTTAAACTGCATAATTGATAGATGCACCATTATACTGTCAAAACAGATATTTGGCTACAGAAGTGCAGTTTCCTACTAAGCTTTACAGCTTCAGTCCCAAACACACAGTGTCCGAAAATTACATGTACCAGTACTGAAGGAGTGAATGGCCAGAAAATTCACCATGCCTGTATTCTGAATACTCGGTCTGATCCCATTAAGTCAACTGGATGGTTGTTTTGGTGGATTGGCTGTTGGTCAGTGACATCATTTCAAGGTGCGCAAGACCCCCGCCTGGGTCAGGATATCAGGACTAATCCAGTGGTGGAAGAAAAGGTACATTCTCCAATGTGATCTCCCAGTCTCCACATAGGGATGAGTCTGAACAACACAGTGAAGATTAGCATAGCCTCAGCACAGGGCTTCTTACTGTTAGGTATTTTGGTTAGGGTTAAGGTTAGGTATTAAGGTTAGGGTTAGGTATTAGTTCCAAATTAAGTGGTGGCAGAAGCATTGGACCTGTAACTGAAGGGTTGCTTCTTTGAATCCCAAAGCTGAAAAAGTGCTCCCATAAGTCACCTGATACGAGCATCTGCCAAAATGTAAGACTGGTGTTAGGTATTAATACTGAATGGTTAATGTTAGCTGTAATGTATTCATTTTTAAAGGTTATGGAAGGATTTATGGTTTGGGAAATGTTTTTAAAAAATGTCTTCACGTGGATGTCACAACATTTCGTTTCAAGTCAGCTGGGCCACGCATTCACCCATCCACGACGTCCCAACAAACTCCCTGTCACCCCCGGCCCCCGGAGGCCTGTTTTCTGCTAATGTGTAGACACTGTTTTCTACAAAACCCACACTGAAACAAACTGCTGAACTGGCCGAGGTAGCAGGATAAACTGCCTCGCAGTAAAGCATTATGTTATTGGTTTGGCACCACCCGGGACGGAAGGGAGGGTGTTGGTACAGGGCTGCCTTGTCATGTCGCGCTCTAGCGAGTCCTATTACTGGGTCAGGTGCCTTTAAGCTCAGTACATGTACACTGAGATGTACATTTAGGGAAGGACACATTTCAACCTTTAACCTACCCAAACGTGCTGTGGAGTTCTTGCGACAAGACAAGGCCCCAATTGCAAGAACTTTGAACGTTTCATCAAGTGCATTCGCAAAAACCGTCAAGCGTTGTGATGAAACTGGCTCTCATGAGGACCACCACAGGAATGGAAGATCCAGAGTTACCTCTGTTGCAGAGGATAGTTCATTAGTTCATTAGTGACCAGCCTCTCCTTGTCCAGTACAGACATAATGATGGTCTCCTGTATACCCACCCTACCTTGTCACAACACATCTGATTGTCTCAAACGCATTGAGAAGGAAAGCAAATTAACTTTTAACAAGGCACACCTGTTAATTGAAATGCATTCCAGTTGCCTACCTCATGAAGGTGGTTGAGAGAATGTCAAGAGTGTGCAAAGCTACCATCAAAGGAACGGGTAGCAACTTTGAAGAATCTACAATATGAAATGTATTTTGATCTGCTTTACACTTTTTGGGTTGCTATGTGATTCCATATGTGTTATTTCATTTCAGGTTGACGTCTTTACTATTATTCTACATTTCAGAAAATAGTATAAATAAATAAATGCTCTTGAATAAGTAGGTGTGTTCAAACCTTTGACTGGTACTGTATATATATATACCGATCAGCCATAACATTATGACCACTGACAGGTGAAGTGAATGACACTGATAATCTTGTTATCATGGCACCTTTCAGTAGGTGGGTTATATTAGGCAGCAAGTGAACATTCTGTCCTCAAAGTTGATGTGGTAGAAGCAGGAAAAATGGGCAAGCATATGGATCTGAGCGACCTTGACAAGGGCCAAATAGTGATGGCTAGATGACTGGGTCAGAGCATCTCCAAAACTGCAGCCCTTGTGGGGTGTTCCTGGTCTGCAGTGGTCAGTACCTATCAAAAGTGGTCCAAGGAAGGAAAAGCAGTGAACCGGCGACAGGGTTATGGGTGGCCAAGGCTCATTGATGCACGTGGGGAGTGAAGGCCGGCCCGTGTGGTCCGATCCAACAGACGAGCTACTGTAGCTCAAATTGCTGAAAAAGTTAATGCTGGTACTGATAGAAAGGTGTCAGAACACACAGTGCATCACAGTTTGTTGCTTATGGGGCTGCATAGCCGCAGATCAGTCAGGGTGCCCATGCTGACCCCTGTCCACTGCTGAAAGCGCCTACAATGGGCAAGTGAACATCAGAACTGGACCACGGAGCAATGGAAGAAGGAGGCCTGGTCTGATGAATCACGGTTCCTTTTACATCACGTAGATGGCCAGGTGCGTGTGCGTCACTTACCTGGAGAACACATGGCACCAGGATGCACTATGGGAAGAAGGCAAGCCGGCGGAGGCAGTGTGATGCTTTGGGCAATGTTCTGCTGGGAAAACTTGGGTCCTGCTATTCATGTGGATGTAACTTTGACACTTACCACCTACCTAAGCATTGTTGCAGACCATGTGCACCCTTTCATGGCAACGGTATTTCATGAAGGCATTGGCCTCTTTCAGCAGGATAATGCGCCATGCCACAAAGCAAAAATGGTTCAGGAATGGTTTGAGGAACACAACAACGAGTTCAAGGTGTTGACTTGGCCTCCAAATTCCCCAGATCTCAATCCAATCGAGCATCTGTGGGATGTGCTGGACAAACAGGTCTAATCCATGGAGGCCCCATCTCGCAACTTACAGGACTTGAAGGATCTGCTGCTAACGTCTTGGTGCCAGATACAACAGCACACCTTCAGAGGTCTAGTGGAGTCCATGCCTCGACAGGTCAGGGCTGTTTTTGCGGCAAAAGGGGGACCTACACAATATTAGGCAGGTGGTCATAATGTTATGGGTATATATGGATATATATATTATTGTTTTTATTATACTGAGTAGGCCTGTGCAAACCACATCACCTGACCATTACTACAGGATAAGGGCATATTAAAAAGTTTCTTTACATGGTAGACTTACCTTATATGTATTCAAGAATTTCTCTCTCCAGTCCTGAAAAATGTCCTCCTTGCCCTCCAATAAACTCACCCCTTGGAATTGAAATGTCAGTGTCAAATCAAATATGTAATGCATTTAGTAAGATCAATTTACATGAATGGCTAATTTATTTGGGAACAACCAACGTTTGAAAACTGTTCTTCGTGTAATATTTGCTATAGAAAACTTTACATTCTTTTTTACCCAGGTTGATCCCAGATCATTTCAGTCTTTCGTGTAACCTCAAATAAGGACACAAAAAGTGGCTAGATCATCAGTCAATAAATTGTGAAATAACAAGATTGCGAAATAAAAGATCTGCTCTAGTCCCGGAATTTAACAATTGACTGCCAAGACATGCTATGTGGAACAAACTCTATGTCAATTATTCTTTTCGGTAGCCGTTATACCGACCTGTGTAAAATACACTGGTGGCCAGAGGAGCTGCGGTGGTCTGATCCAGGGAAAGTTTACGTACAACCATACCCACGGTATTACCGGGAAATCTTCGCTCCAAAAACCTCATCCAGAAGAAGTTAAAGTTGCCATGGAAACTGAAAGCGACCACAGCTACATTCCTTGTCTGACTCCAGTCCATTTCTCCTTCCCGAGTCAACTGGTGAACTAAATCTCCACCAGCGAACAAGCATCCATAAAGGGTTACATTGGTAACCCACGGAAATCTTTTCACTTGTTTTATAAACGCTCTTCTCATGTTGTATTCATGACATACAGCCACCTTAAATAGAAAATTATGAATATAGGAAGGTCGACGTGGAGCAATCAGTGTATAGGCTCTTTGCCGTATTCTTTCTGAAAAACCTATTTCGATATAATCTCTCACTCACACATTTCGCCTACTATGCATCATAACAGACATTTCCGATTCAATTTCGACTGAATAAAAAACGATTCGAGCATATTAAACATAAGTGCAAACTAACGTTAATCAAAATAAAAATGCATCTCACAAGTGAAATCAACCGACGGTTCATGTGTTTTAAATGAAACCAACTGTGTAGTGCGTACAATCCCGATGTAGTACGGTAAGTGAACACGCCCTCGTGTGACGTAAAATCAAGCAGAAAACACAATTTTCAATGACTTTCCAGAAGTGAGAAAACGATTATCGCTGCAGTCATGCAAAACATAAGGATTATGACATCATGTTCATGATAACTACGGAATCGTCTCCTTACTAGTTATTGGATATTCACTTGCCAACCCCGTGCATACGTCCTATGGTCTGGATATAAATAAACGTAACAAAATGTATGCGGGCTTGCGAAAGTTTTGCGTCCACAAAGGCATGTGGATAATCTCTATGGACTCTACTCACCATGCGGGGCTTTGAATGTGTCCCTTTCTATCCAACAAACTTAAAAATATAGTTTTCCCAAATGAAGTTGCACTCAAACGGGTTCAGATCGGTTCAAATAATTACATTCCTTTCCCTGCTATGGTGGCAGCACTGAACCCAATGCGTTAAAAAAAACCAATTTATTTCCTGACCACGGTGGCAGCACTGAGGTCTTTCTATAGCCACTGAGTTTTGGGGAGGCACTGCCAAGGAAATAGACTATATGCATGGCAATGTACTGTAGTGTCATTATACCTGCATAAAAATTGATTTTTCCTGTTACATACTTTTTAAGACGACTGCAATTCCTTGAATCTTGAAGGATGTCTTTGTACACTGTTCTTTTTACAGATTGTGAACAAATACTGTAACATAATATAAACATTAATATCAAAACAATTTAGACAATTACTAAAGAGACTTCTATATGAGGAATTGTTTTTAATTTATTTCATAAATAACAGAATGAAAAAACATTCCCTCTGGGGCTGTTAATAATGGCAGTTAATAATCTTTTTTTTTGGCTATTTTTCCATAGGGTATTTAAAACGTAAATTGGGGGAAGGGGGGCAGGTCAAGGTTGGCCTCAGATAAGTCATTTCTCCCCCACCATGAGGTCACAGACCAGAAGACAGCTCGTCTGGGTGCAGCTGGGCTTTCAATTCTCTATGGGCCTTGACGATGTTCAGGTATTTCATCCCAAAAGATTGACTGCAGTTCTTAACAAAGTGTCTCATCTTCCTTGGATCCTCCTCAAGATTCTTCAGAGCGGATTTGAACACTGTGGTCCTTGTACATGAGAGCCTCCTTCTGAATCTTGATGTGGATGTAATCAACCATATAATTCCAAAGACCACTGTCATGCGACACATATGGCCAGGTCAAGAACGCGTCATTAAAGACGTTCCAGACTAGAACCAGAGGAACAATAATAATCGTGGGTTTGATTCTCTCTGCCTCTCTCAGAGCCTGGTTAAACGGGTTACTATTAGCCTGATCAGAGTCATCTGTTATAACCCCTGTTTCCACTTTGATGATGACTGGCACATACCTAGGGGTTGATTGACGGTCAATGAAGTCTGTCGTGATGGATTGAAATACGTCGGTCAGTGGAAACTGGTTTAAAAAAGCAGCCTTGCTGACATTAAGAGCCAGAGGGCTGTTAGGCCCCGTGTTATCTGATGTCTCTCTCTCTTCATCGTCGTCCCCAAAGAAATATTTAGGATGGATCCACATTGTGTCTCTTTTGGAGGAGAGAGGCGGAGTAACATGCCGGATGTACTCAAACTTGTCATGGCTAGTCAGAGGTGGAAAAGCTTTCTGGAAAAGTGGCAGTTTCCCGACCCGGGACCCATAATGATGGTAGATTGTCTTTTTCAGGTCCTCAGGTAGAGTTGCTGCAAACAGCTTTGTCTCCATTGCCTCTTCATAGCTCTTGGCTATTGGACGCTGTGGGCCGGTGACTTGAAGTGGATGGGTTACAGAGATGCCCTTGTATACAGTCAAGATTCCCTCACATATGGCCTAGGGTATGGTGGAAATAACCAGCGGGTCCTTATTAGCCACCATATGCTTTATTTTGATTGTTGTGCCAAACTTATGGACCAAGGCACTCTGCATGTGGAATACCGTCTGTCTCATGTTGCAGATGGGGGCACACAGCTGTTCATCCACGGAAACACCCGGGATCTTCCTCAAGACATTAAACGCTACTGAGGCCATTTTAACCACCAGTAAGAGCAGAGCCTGTTGGTTGAGCTGCTTGGAGCCGAGTCTGTTCATTGGGTGAAGTTGAAGCATAAACTTCACCGCAAAGTCACCTAATAATTCTCCACTGATGACAAATTTAGCAGGTAGAGGACAGATGTTCACCATATCCTGGCTAATATGTCTCTCCTCCTGGTCGGTAGCATAAACGTCAGGTACTGACTTAACAAAGTACAGACCAACAAGATGAACAATGTACTTGGTCAAAATCAGTGAGCCTATACCCAGAGCTCCTATCAGTGGTTTGGAGCCTAGCACCTGATCCAGGGTGTTGATGACAGCCTTGGTCACCTCATAGGAATCAATGCACTGGGAGTTAGACAGCTCCTCCTCCTCTGTGACTTGAACCCAGGGAATAGACCACAGAAGAGCTTGGGTGTCGTCCACGATAGCAGCTGTCTCCAAATAGACTTCCTCCTGAAAGGCTGGTTGATATAAGTGAGACAGCACCTGAGTGACGATGTGCTTGACGGTGGAGCCAAGTACCACAAGCTGCTTTGGCATGAGCTTAGTCTTCATTCTGGAGTTCACTGTGGCCTCAATGTCTCTGAGGGCCTTTTGAAACCTTGGAGAAATGCACAGGTCAAGAACCTCAACCGTCTTCTCCTTAATGTGGAAGAGAAAATGGCTTGGTAATTTTAATTCTGTTTACCCCTCAAAGGATTTTACTACACTTTAAAGCACTCAATATCATACAGGTGCTGGTCATATAATTAGAATATCATCAAAAAGTTGATTTATTTCAGTAATTCCATTCAAAAAGTGAAACTTGTATAATGTATACATTCATTCCACACAGACTGATATATTTCAAGTGTTTATTCCTTTTAATTTTGATGATTATAACTGACAACTATTGAAAACCCCAAATTCAGAATCTCAGAAAATTAGAATATTGTGAAAAGGTTCAATATTGAAGACACCTGGTGCCACACTCTAATCAGCTAATTAACTCAAAACACCTGCAAAGGCCTTTAAATGGTCTCTCAGTCTAGTTCTGTAGGCTACACAATCATGGGGAAGACTGCTGACTTGACAGCTGTCCAAAAGATGACCATTGACACCTTGCACAAGG
>JACXGI010008328.1:0-13327 GCA_016801175.1 Esox masquinongy
CTCTGAGCCTGGGTCCTCTCTAGGTTTCTTCCTAAATTTCGGCCTTCTTAGGGAGTTTTTCCTAGCCACTGAAATTCAACACTACTGTTGTTTGCTCCTTGGGGTTTTAAGGCCGGGTGTTTTGTAAAAGCACTTTGTGACAACTGCTGATGTAAAAAGGGCTTTATAAATAAATTTGATTGATTGATTGATTGAACCTATTGTAAAGACAACATTTTTGTATATTTTAACTTTGAAAAAAGGATATAGATGACACCAAGTTTCTCACAACATTCAGTGCTTGTTTTCTTTAGACAGAAAATCACTGAATCATATTAAAAGTTTAGCAACCATGAAATGACAAAGGAATTTATTTGCCACCGAGTGCCATGGCTTGTTTGAGAAGAGATAATTGGGTATCATAGTGGTGCCAGTGGATTAGAAGGAGGGTGCCGTGTTTCCATTTGCCTACAGAAGCTGGGCTTCCTGCTGATCAATAGAAATTCTGCATTTTAGGATGTGCTTTTCATGCACACCCAGAATCCTATCCACTATGAAAATATTGTGAAACACTATCATTGTTTTGAGACACTGAACCAAAAAGAGAACCTAAAAAGAGAACCAACATATCAGTGTTGCATGCACTGAACCAAAAGGAGAACAGACACTTGATTAATTATTGTTTTTCTAGTATTGTACAAGCATTTATTTTGTTACTATTGTTGGAAGTAACAATGGCAGAACAAGGACAGGCCTACCAGAGAAAGGTTTTATTTCGCATACCAAAGATAGGTTTGGTTTGTGTTTGAGATCCGGTCTGATCTGTCAGTCAGTCTTTTGTTATCAAAATAAAGCACTTAACTAAAACTCTTCTTAAAATTTTCAGAAACACATGAATATTGAAGGAATAAACGTAAAATAATTTAGTATCTTTTTTGTGTGTGTATTAATAAAATATGGTAAAAAAATGACACAGCATAAATATCAGTGCCTTTCTCTACCAAAAAATAATGGTTGCTTGGGAAATGGGAAATTTTCAAGTGAACAGATGGAACTGGATTTTGACCAATGTGTAGACACACCGCTCAAAAAAATAAGGGAACACTTAAATCACACATCAGGTCTCAATGAAGGAAATATATTAAAGATCAACATTTTTACTGTACATTGTGTAATTCGTTGAGAACAAAATAACCTAACAATGGTCAGTGGAAACCAAAATCACGAACCGATTGAGGGCTGGATTGAAATTGACACTGAAAATCGGATAGTAAACATGAAATCAGAAGATGTTCCAACTTGCGTTACTTTCATCACTGCAACTCATAATGTGACTCAGCAGTGTGTATGGCTTCCACATGCCTGTATGCCCTCCTGACAATGTCTGGGCATGCTCCTGATGGGACGGCAAATGGTGTCCTGGGGGATCTCCTCCCAGACTTGGATCAGACCATCAGTGAGCTCTTGGACAGTCTGTGACACTACTTGGTGGTGTCGGATGCACCCATACATAACATCCAAGAGGTTCTCAATTGGATTCAGGTCTGAGGAACGTGAGGGCCAGTCAATGGCGTCAGTGCCTTAGTCATCCAGGAACTGCCTACACACTCTGGCCACATGAGGCTGGGTATTGTCCTGCACCAGGAAGAACCCAGGGCTCATTGCACCAGCATAAGTTCTGACGATGGGTCTGAGGATTTCATCCCGGTACCTAACAGCAGTCAGGGTACCGTTGGCTAGCACGTGGAGGTCTGTGTGACCCTTTAAGAATAGGCCTCCCCAGACCACCAGACTGACCCACCGCCAAACTGGTCATGCTGGATGATTTTGTAGGCAGCATAACATTCACAACAGCGTCTCTTTTTCACATCTGTCACATGCTCAGTGTGAACCTGCTCTCATTTGTGAAGAGAATGGGGCACCAATGGTGGACCTGCCAATTCTGGTGTTCTCTGGCGAATGCCAATCAAGCTACATGGTGATGGGCTGTGAGCACAGGTCCCCCTAGAGGACATCGGGCCCGCATGCCACCCTCAAGGAGTCTGTTTCTGGCAGTTTGGTCAGAAACATGTACCGCTGTAGCCCGCTGGAGGTCATTTTGAAGGGCTCTGGCAGTGCTCCTCTTGTTCCTCCTCGCACAAAGGAGCAGATAGCGGTCCTGCTGCTGGGTTGATGCCCTTCTACAGCCTTGTCCAGCTCTCTTTATGTAACGGTCCGTCTCCTGGTATCTCCTCGATGCTCTTGAGACTACTGGGAGACACAGCAAACCTTCTTGCGACAGCACGTATGGATCTGCCACTCTGGAGGAGCTGGACTACCTGTGCAACCTGAGTAGGTTGCAGGTACTGCCTCATGTTGCCAATAGTGACAAGGACACTAGCAAGACGCCAAACTAGAGAAGAATCAGGAAGGATGAAGGGAGAGCTATTGTCTGTGGCCACCACCTGTAAAACAATTCCCTTTCTTGAGGTTGTCTTGCTGTTGCCTCTCCAGTGCACCTGTTGTCACTTTCATTTGCAACCAAATCAGAACACGTTGATGACAATCGCTTATATTTACTAATTGAACTGATTGATATCCCTGCAGTTTAATAGACTTTGTGTTATACTGTGATGATTACATGTTCCCTTAAGTTTTTTTGAGCAGTGTGTATATTTCATGTATATGAGTCATCAAATGATGTAACAACTGAATTTAATAGGTAAAGAGAGTATACAGTTACAGTACATGTATCAAAGATAGAAGTTCCCCAGAGATTTCAGTTTGTGAGAGCTAAGATGAAGATAGGCAAGAGAGAGTTTTTCCAAAACCACTCTGGTTTATAACCTAAGGGAGGATCAGAGGACAAGTCCTGAAGAATAGCCCCATTATCAGGGACACATTCCAATCTGTTCTTCCTGGGGTCATATGAGAGTGGTCTAAATCGAGGGTCAGGTTAGATACTTAAGGCATGACCTTTCAGTCCTGCATTCAGACCCTACAGAAACATCTGTAAAACATTAAAATTCCAGTGATAGCCTATGATCAGCCACACAGGCTGTTGGGTAGGACAGAAATTAAGTACATACGTATGGATGTCTATACGAAATGAGAAAGAATCATTTAATAGGTAACTAAAACATGGAATTGACATTTTTGGGTTCTTCAGAACTTTGGTCAAAATTTGTATTCACATTTTGATGCGTGTGAAATTAAAGGGACTTATTTATTTCCCTACATTAGTGTATTCATTCTTATGAATCTGGCAATGTTTTAAACAATGCATTACATTCTCCCAAAAACAAACAAAGAGGAGATCTTTAGAACATGATGGTTGCCCATTTTCATATCTTTAAATGACAGGTAGCAAAATACAGCTCCGGAAAAAATTGAGACCACTGCAGCTTTTTTATTCCTTTCCAAAAAAGTCAAAAAGGAAGGTTTTGAGTGAGGAACAGAAGGGTTAAAATTAAGAGACCACTGCAAATTTAACACTTCTGTTCCACACTCAAAACTTTCCTTTTCAACTTTTTTGGAAAGGCAAGAAAAAGGTGCAGTGGTCTGAGCAGCTGCACCCTATAAAGACCTTGTCTAGGGAGGTAGCTGTATATACTCACATGTACATGTATTAAACTGTATGTATGAAAATATATTGAATTATTACAGTTTGGACACAATTCCTATATTTCCAGATGTATGGTTTATATAATTGAATATATGGGAAGGTAAAACATTTTAATAGGAGCATTTACCCAATGTGCCATGGCCAGACCTATAACCTGCAAGGTACATTTTTGCAGCAATAACAGCCCTGCAGACCTTTGGCAATCTAGTTGGCAATTTGTTGAGGTTATCTGAAGAGATTTCACCCCATGCTTCCTGATGCACCTCCCATAAGTTGGATTGGCTTGATTGGCTTACATACAATATGGTCAAGCTGCTCCCAAAACACCTTAATAGGGTTGAAATCTGGTGACTGTGTTGGCCACTCCATTATAAAAAGGATACCAGCTGAATTCTTCCCTAAATAGTTCTTGCATAGTTTGGAGCTGTGCTTTGGGACATTGGTCGTGTGCCAGGACATTGGTCATGTGCCATGTCACAAGAATTTCATTGTGCAGGATGCCGTTGTGTTATTCGGTGCATTTGACAAATAAACTTTGACATTTTGATTGCCCAATTGTAGGAGGAAATTGGCAAACAGTTGAGTGTGTCATCCCCATGTTATTTTGTCATAAACACGTGATTTCACTTTTGTTTGAAAATAATAATGACTCCAAACCTGCTTCATATTGCTCAGACTCGTTTATTTTTTCTACCAATTCCACATTAGAAAAGTCAGGCAGTACACTGAACTTATCACACAACTCTATGACTGGCTCCGGTGATGTCCTTAGGTGTGGATTAGGTGTCGAGAGTGTGGACAGTAGGATGTGATGGTTTACAGTGTCAGTCAGCATAAAGATCAAGGACAATAAGAACAGAGTAGAAAAAGTTAGCTTGGGCAATGCAAAGAGCTTCTATTAAGTAAAGGAGGGCAGTCTCAGTCAGGTGGCCTGTTTTGAAGCCCTACTGGTTAAGGGATAGGAGATTGTTCTGAGAGAGGTAACTGGAGAGTTGTTTGGAGACAGCATGCCAATGTGTTTTGGAAAGGAAAGAGAGGGATACCAGCCTGTAGTTTTTACAGTAAGGAAGGGTCAAGTGTTGATTTATTTAGGCGGAGAGCAATGCTGGCCATTTTGAATTCCACTGGGACACAGCAAGTGGTCAGGGATGAGTTGATGAGGGAGGTGTGGAATGATGAGGGAGGTGTGGAATGATGAGGGAGATGAGGGACAGGTCGTTCGTATTCCGCAAGTTCACCATGTGAGTGACAAGTGAATGAGGTACTGCTATAATTAACAGGAGGGGTGGGTCAAGCCGACCAGGATGAAAGGGGGCAGTGTGAGACGTACTGTAGGATATGGAAAGAGGAAAGTCGGGTGGAAGAGGCAGACTCAGGAGACAGAAGGGAGAAGGATTTAGGAGATGGGAGAGATTATAGAATGAAGGAGATGATAGCAGTTTGGGAGAGAGAATGAGTGCTTTGCCATGTTTTTCCTCCTCTGCATCACTTCAAGTTGAAACACAAGTGCTGCATGTTCCAGAATTTACTTCTGGAAAAGGTGAAAATATGACACGTTCACCATGCGTTCAGTTCATTGGTCAGAAAAAGCTATGGCCTACCAATTACAGTCCACATGGGTTTCTCCGGTTGCAAACGTTGTGAAACATATTACCGCAGACTGTGATATACAAGTCCAAATCCTTTTGTCACAGGTTTAGCGGAATTTTAGTGACAACACTCTGAGCGTCCGTATTTAAAATTGGCAAGTACATTTAATGAGTTGCGTGATTCCAAATATCAAGTCAGTTACAAGTATGCAAATCTTTTTTATTACTACAAAATGATTTACACATTTGCAAACATTTTTACAAGTATGCAAATATTTTTTACTCCTGCAAAACTAATTACAAGTTTGCAAATGTTGTTTACAAGTTTGCAAAATGTTTCTTTTACAACTACTAAACGAATTACAAGATTGCAAATATTTTTTTCACAAGTTTGCACTTAATTTTATGCCTACAAAACGTACCTTACCTTCACAGTTTTAACTACGCTAAACCGCTCGGCAGAACTGTCTTTGTTTCGGCGACAGTGTCAGTTGCAGACAAAAACACTGTTGTTAGAGAGGATGCTGCTTTTAACTTTTGTATAAGGGAACTGAGAAGCTAAATACTCACACTAAATCCCTACAAGCCTTGCAGTGATTTAAGACAACACTACAGACCACCTGCTACAACTGTTCACAGATGAACTGGACACTCAGTTGGGTGTAACTAGCACATCAAAAGCCAACAACACGTCAAAGAAATAATGTACTTCTAAATGGAGTGGATCAACCAAGCTTGCTTTAAATAGGGGAAGGGACAAACTGCACCCCTAAAAGCCTAGCAGTGATTTAAGACAACAAAAGGGACCACTTGCAACTACTAAGCTATTAAGAAACTAATAGATTGGTTCTAACCTGCACATCAGAGGCCAAAAATGTATCAAAGAGAGGATGTACTTCTCTGGAGTAGAGAATGGACTTAATTTCTAAGTGGAGTCGATCAACCAAGCTCAAATGCTTCACACCGTGCACCATTTTTATTCAGTATTATGACTGAATTGGTGAGGGGTTTGAATACTTTTGCAAGCACTGGATATCATTGGCAAGTATGAACGTTGAGGTAAGAATTTCATTGTGTAGATTTCCTTTTGTATCTTATAAATACCAACATTAACATTTGAAACTAAAAAACTACAGCTTTTCTTTGGTGTGGGTTAAGGCCTATATACATATATTTTTTGTTATTTTGTTTATTTTTATTTATATTGGGGATTGTGTTTCTGCATGAGCAAACTAGCCTTTGTATTGAATACATGGAGCGGGATTGGGATGATTCATTTGATTAAGGATCAATTAATGAATCCTTCATTTGGTCTTACACACAATCAGCTTATTTTCAGGAATATGATCTTGCACAAAATCTGCTGATTTTCAGGAATGATTGTGCCCTTTATGTTTTGTAATAGGGAGACACAGGGAGCAGACACACATGATATGTTCAGGGCCCTGGTGGGCATTTTGTTAACAGAAATTGAAGTGTGAGGGGAGGTGGTGAGGGAGAAATCACCAAGCCATGTTGAGGGCAGCAGGGTTGGAGCTGCACACCCTCTGTCCTGCACTGCCTCCTCAGCACCTTCATTTTCTCCAAGTCCGTGGCCTTCTTTCCTTCTTCCGGCTCTTCACCTAACCCCTGAGCAGCGGCTGAGTATCTTCTTTATACCTCCCCAGACAAGGTCTTGATAGGGTGCAGCGGCTCAAGGGTTGGGTTGACCCTCCTAGCTGCCACCGGAAGGATCCAGAATTCCTTGTGGGGTTCTGGTGCGACATGCAGTAGGCGGGGGTGCGTTCACACCACAGTTTATTGAAACCCTTTGTAAAGATGAGCAAAAAACTTTATGAATAAATATCATTATTTATCTTAAATTTAAAATATGAAAAATCTTAACCAAGAAATAAGTTCTACATTCAGATGAGATTAATCACACTGAAGTACCAGGGCATTTTAGATGAAAAATTGTTTTCCTCTATCAGGTGGCGAAAGTTGTGTTGTTGTTTGATCTTCCAGCAGGACAACTATCCAAAGCTTTCCTTCCTAACAGCACAAACATTTCTCATTGACCACATAATCAAACTTTTGTAATAGCCATCCTAGTTCCCTGACCAAAACTTCATTGAAAACCTGTGGGATGAACTAAAGAGGAGAGTAAAAGACTCATTTGAATTTGCCTGCAATGTTGCTTTATCTTATGTTTAGCATAACTTGCTAATTTTCTGAGAGGAAATTCTGATTTGACGGTAAACTCACCATTATTCTCTCCATTTCCAGGAGAAAGAAATACATTTTATGAAGTGGACATGACAGAAATGAGTTTAATTTTTGACAGCTTGTAGAGGTCAACAGAGATTACTGTGTGTGTGTGCACTCTCCCTCATTTAGTGATAACTGAACGTCTGTGATCAGATAGCTGGACAAAGTGCAGGTGGAAAAAATAAATAAAGGTCACATCTAACAGTATGTATATTTACCCACAGTTGGCAACCCAGAGGAACAGTCTTAGGCCTGAATGGTAGGGATCACTATGACCTTCACAAGGATATCCTGACCATTTGACTACGGGTTTGGCCACTACTGTTGACCTATAGTGACAAACCAGTATTTTTCATGGGGTAATGGCAAAACATTGGTAAAATATTTGAACAAAGGCATTTGTTAAAGCTGTACATTTGTCAAATGATTGGTGTGAATGTGTTCTAGCCAATGGGCACTTGAGCAGAGTATGTTTATCTATCTGACTTAATAACTGGAACACATTCCAGGTCCAGCCCACTTTACCCTACTAAGATTAAAACACCAGAGGTAGAAAGAGTACAGAAAAATCTTACTTAGGTACACATTGTTACTTTAATTACATTTTACTCTAATCAAAGTAAAACAACTGATGTAAAGAAAAAAAGAAAAACATATATTAAACAATAAAATGTAGCTCATTTGAAAAGAAGTCACAGTAACTTCTTGAATGACATGTCTAAAAAAAGGGATGTTGGCCTCATAAATGAATTTATTGAGGTACCTCATCACAATCTTCCTCATCTGGTTGGCAGCCTAATGTATTCTTGAACTTGCAGTAGGTTTAGAGATTGCAGGGTGGTTGCCAACTCTTTAAGAGCGCATTGCTTGACCTCAGAGAAGAGCTTTTGGCCCTAACAGATGGGTTACCTGTGAGTCAAATCTACCTCGCACTGCAACAGTGTCAGATGTTTGTCAATCTGTGAATTTAACAATTCCATCAATGTATGGAAAAAGAAATGTTACAAACTAATGATGAAACTTAAGGATGAACCAAGGGGTGTTTCAGGTAAATTTGTGCACTAGAGTAAAGTATTTTATCATTTTTACTAGTGTGATCAAACAATCAATGATTGTTTGATCACACTAGTGGCAGGTACAGTTGTGCTCATAAGTTTGCATACCCTGGAAGAAATTGTGAAATTTTGGCATTGATTTTGAAAATATGACGTATCATGCAAAAAAAAAACTGCATTTAAGAATAGTGATCCTATGAAGCCATTCATTATCACATAGATGTTTGGCTCCTTTTTAAATCATAATGATAACAGAAATCACCCAAATGGCCCTGATCAAAAGTTAACATACCCTTGAATGTTTGGCCTTGTTACAGATACACTAGGTGACACACACAGGTAAAAATGGCAATTAAAGGTTAATTTCCCACACCTGTGGCTTTTTAAATTGCAATTAGTGCCTGTGTATAAATAGTCAAAGGGTTTGTTAGCTCTCACGTGGATGCACTGAGCAGGCTAGATACTGAGCCATGGGGAGCAGAAAAGAACTGTCAAAAGACCTGTGTAACAAGGTAATGGAACTTTTTAAAGATAGAAAAGGATATAAAAAAATATCCAAAGCCTTGCAAATGCCAGTCAGTACTGCTGTAATGAAAATTCGGGGATCTCTTGATACCAAGCCAAGGTCAGGTCAGCCAAAACTGCCAGAATTGTTTGGGATACAAAGAAAAACCCACAGGTAACCTCAGGAGAAATACAGGCTGCTCTGGAAAAAGACGGTGTGGTTGTTTCAAGGAGCACAATACAACGATACTTGAACAAAAATTAGCTGCATGGTCGAGGTGCCAGAAAGAAGCCTTTACTGCGCCAATGCCACAAAAATGCCCGGTTATAATATGCCCGACAACACCTTGACATGCCTCACAGCTTCTGGCACACTATAATTTGGAGTGATGAGACCAAAATAGAACTTTATGTTCACAACCATAAGCGCTATGTTTGGAGAGGGGTCAACAAGGCTTATAGTGAACAGAATACCATCCCCACTGTGAAGCATGGTGGTGGCTCACTGTTTTGGGGGTGTGAAATCTTGTGAAAATTGATGGCAAGATGAATGCAGCATGTTATCAGAAAATACTGGCAGACAATTTGCATTCTTCTGCACGCACGACAATGATCCTAAGCACAAGGCCAAGTTGACCCTCCAGTGGTTACAGCAGAAAAAGGTGAAGGTTCTGGAGTGGCAATCACAGTCTCCTGACCTAAATATCATCGAGCCACTCTGGGGAGATCTCAAACGTGCGGTTCATGCAAGACGGCCAAAGACTTTGCATGACCTGGAGGCATTTTGCTAAGACGAATGGGCAGCTATACCACCTGCAAGAATTTGGGGCCTCATAGACAACTAAGACAAAAGACTGCACGCTGTCATTGATGCTAAAGCGGGCAATACACAGTATTAAGAACTAAGGGTATGCATACTTTTGAACAGGGGTCAAATTTTTCATTTTTTTCATTGTTGCCATGTTTTGTTTTATTGTGCCATTCTGTTATGACCTACAGTTGAATGTGAATCCCATAAGAAATAAAAGACGTGTTTTGCCTGCTCACTCATGTTTTCTTTACAAATGGTACATACAGCTCTGGAAAAAATTAAGAGACCACTGCAAAATTATTAGTTTCTCTGGTTTTACTATTCATAGGTATGTGTTTGAGTAAAATGAACAATTTTCTTTTATTCTATAAACTACTGACAACATTACTCCCAAATTCCAAATAAAAATATTGTCATTTATTTGTAGAAAATAACAACTGGTCAAAATAACCAAAAAAATATGCATTGTTTTCAGACCTCAAATAATGCAAAGAAAACAAATTCATATTCATTTTTCAACAACAAAATACTAATGTTTTAACTTAGGAAGAGTTCAGAAATCAATATTTGGTGGAACAACCATGATTTTTAATCAGCTTTCATGTGTCTTGGCATGCTCTCCACCAGTCTGTCACATTGCTGTTGGGTGACTTTATGCCACTCCTGCACAAAAATTCAAGTAGCTCGGCTTTGTTTGATGGCTTGTGAACATCCATCTTTCTCTTGACAAATTCCAGAGGTTTTCAACGGGGTTTAGGTCTGGAGATTGGGCTGGCCATGACAGGGTCTTGATCTGGTGGTCCTCTATCCACACCTTGATTGACCTGGCTGTGTGGCATGGAGCATTGTCCTGCTGGAAAAACCAATTCTCAGAGCTGGAAAACATTGTCAGAGCAGAAAAAAGCAGGTGTTCTTCCAGGATAACCTTGTACTTGGCTTGATTCATGCATCCTTCACAAATACAAATCATCCCGATTCCAGCCTTGCTGAAGCATCTCCAGATCATCACCGATCCTCCACCAAATTTCACAGTGGGTGTGAGAGACTGTGGTTTATAGGCCTTTCCAGGTCTCCGTCTAACCATTAGACGACCAGGTGTTGGGTAAAGCTGAAAATTTGACTCGTCAGAGATGACCTTAGTCCATTCCTCTACGGTCCAATCCTTATGGTCTTTTGCAAACTTCAGCTGGGCTCTTCTTTGCTTCTCATTGATGAAGGGCTTTTTTCTAGCTTTGCACGACTTCAGCCCTGCCCCTAGGAGCCTGTTTCGAACCGTCCTCGCCGTGCACTTCACCCCAACTGCTGTTTGCCATTCTTTTTGTAGGTCACTTGATGTCATCCTACGGTTGTTGAGTGACATTCGAATGAGTTGACGGTCATCTCGGTCAGTGAACAGTCGTTTTCGCCCTCTGCCAGTCTGTAGCTTTGTTGTCCCCAATGTCTGTTGCTTGACCTTGTTCTTATGAACCGCCGTCTTTGAAATTTTCAGGATGGAAGCAACCTGAGGCTCACTGTATCCCTCTGCCAGTAAAGCCAGAATTTAACCCTTCTTTTCCTCACTCAAAGCTTTTCTTTTCAACTCTTTTGTCATGCTGAATAGTTATTTTTTTATTGAAATTACCTTTGAGGTACTACTTGCACTGTTTTTGCCATTCAGCTGGTCCTATTGCAAGAGGATAGTGATGACCACAGCAGTGGTTTTTATACTTTTCCTTGTTTAATTAGATTTGGTTCAGGTAATCACCTAATCAGTACCTCATTAAGTAAATTAATTTAACAGACACTGGAATTTAACAGACACTGGAATGGAATGGCTGCCATACATGTAGAGATGCTGATTTAAGAAAAATTAAAAGTGGTCTCTTAATTTTTTCCACAGCTGTATCTTACCAATTCTTCAGGAATATGCAAATTTTTGAGCACAACTGTATATATAGTTGTCCTTGTTCAAAACAGCCACAGCATTGCAGGATAGCCAGGTTGACATTTCCTCTGTTATTTTTCAAAAACTACAGCATGATGGTAAGCCCTACTTCCTCATTCACTTGAGTTCCGATCTCCAAACATCAGCTTTTCAAAACTTGGAAATTTTATGACTTTTCGCTGATTGTGAAGTCGCTAACCTTTTTGAGATTGCAAAACAATGCCTGCTTCTGATTATTCCTCATTTCAAGAGCAGCTGGACACCACTTAGGCTTCTGGATATTGTGGTTTGCATACAACCAGGAAATGCACAGTGGATATTGAAAGTCACCATCCCATTTCAAAATGTTTGCCTTACAGCCTGACATGAAAAAAAAATTTCACAGTAACTCACAATATCAGTTTGAAAACAACTTACCAAATATACACTACCATTCAAATGTTTGGGGTCACTTAGAAATTTCAATGTTTTCAAAAGAAACAAATTTTTTGTTCATTAACAAAACATGAAATTCATGAGAAATGCAGTGTAGACATTATTAATGTTGTAAATGACTATTGTAGCTGGAAAACAGCTGCTTTTAATAGAATATCTACATAGATGTACAGAGGCCCCTTATCAGCAACCATCAGTCCTGTGTTTGTAGTTGAAACTCTCACTCAAAAAGATCAGTTCAGTTCAACATTTATTTATCAAATGCACAGAATAACACAGCGTTGTAGGGAGGGGGTAAAATGGGAGATTGGTTGGAAAGGTTTACCACTAGAAGGTGACTGGGGGATGGCTAGGGAAATGAGTGCAAGGGAACGTAACCTTAGTGATAAATAAAAATATAAATATTTAAATAATCTGACTCCATATTGTTTGTAAACATACACAAACCTCAATGACCATGAAATGCTGGAAGTTCTTAGAAACGGTAGCTAATCTTTCATCACAAGCCAAACATTTAAAAGAGCTTATGTTTCACGGCCTACGTTATCCTCAATGCTCCTCATCAGTCAAGTCCAGAAGACAAGAGATGGTGTAGCAACATGGGAACTCAGAGACGATCAGTCTGGTCACTTCGATTTACGTATGTGAATGTGCCTACATCAGTTATCATAAGCGCTCATAAGGTGTAGGTCGTTTAACACGAACCATACAGTAAAAAGGGTGTGTGTTCCTGGGTCTAACAGAAAGTGAATTATGCCCAACGACTCAGGGATGACTAGAATGTCATATGTTCCTGGGCCTAACCAAACTGCTATGAGGATTCCAGGACTCAAGGACTCCAAGTCTGGTCGCTTAGACTTATGTGTGTGTAATTACCAGTAGCCCTACGAGCTTGAGTATGGAGATGAACGAGGAATTCCGTAGTAATCTATATTCCAAAGTAACACAATTTAATCCAATCAAGTAATAAAGTTAGAATACAAAACATATTTTCATACCAACACGATTCAACATCCTCCCAACTAGCCTAAGTCTACTAATTAAACCATAAGTATTTAAGACTGTCACGTCCCCGCCTCCGCGAGCGCGCAGCAGAGGGCGTCTGCGCCCCTGAGTCTCAGTGCACACCAAATCACACACCTGTCACCAATCACCAAATCACACACCTGTCCCCAGTCT
>JACXGI010008328.1:13427-34066 GCA_016801175.1 Esox masquinongy
TCTGCCTGCTCCCTGACTGTACTGTTGCCGCCAGTCTGTGTACCGACTCTCTGCCCGTCCCTGACCACTCTGCCTATCGCTCGTCTGCCCCTTCGCCGCCGTTACGTTAAACGCCTTACCTCCCGTCCCCGTCCACACTACCTGCCCTTTTCCCACTCGCTCCCAGTCCGCGATTGGATCCTCACCCGTGCCCCTGACAAAGACACTGTAGCATGAAGGTATGCTAGGAGCTTCTGTTAAAGATAGACTCCTGGATATGACTACAACACAACGTGTCGGGAGGTCTCTTTAACGATGACAAACTCCTAAATATGACTACAACACGACGTGTTGGGAGGTCTCCTTAACAAGGACAAACTCAAATAACTTCTTGGAGACATGGCTATTTATCCTAAAATCAGCCATATCTAAAACACTCCCCCAAATAGTCATTAGCATTACTTTACCTTGGCGCACACAATGAACACAAACGACAAGAACTGTCCCACTTAATCAATGCAAAATTATCGAATGGACGGGGTGTTGATGCCAGTGGTCAGACATGCAACAAGGACAATCATTTCTACAATGTTCTTGTGAAGTTTGACCCATAACCCGTACAGTACAATAAAGCATATCAGCCCGGAAAATCCAAACACTACAGATAAATGTCCACAATATCATGCATTTAGTTACATTCCAGTTTGCTCAGAGTTTCACACCTCTCCAGGTGAGCTCAGGAAGGTGGGGCTGATGGCCCACATCTGGTGTTCCAGATCTTTAGAGAAGCAGATGTTACCCAGGACACTGATTAACATCACCAAGGGTCTGTTGGAGACTTGGTAGAGCCAGATCTTTAGAGAAGCAAACGTTATGCAGGACCCCTGATTAACATCACCAAGGGTGTGTTAATTCACTTCCACTGTTCCTCAACAGAAATTTCTCATTACACAACAGCATCGTCCTGCACAATGAAATTTTTGTGAAATTGCACAAAACCTCTATGTAGTAAGAATTAAGAAATATATAAAGCAAAAATATTGCAAAAATATAGCAATAATATGCATAATATACACACTTAAACCAGGAGCAATTTTAAAAAGAGTAGAATGGGGAACATAAACAACATGGGTCGAAGTATAGAATATTAAAGATATAGTGAGCATAGCAACAAAATACATAATTTAACTAGCAGCAATTTTTAAAAAAAGAGTAGGATGGGGAATATGAACAATATGGGTAGAAGTATTGAATATTATAGGTGAAATATGAGTGTAATATGCCTATGAATGGTACATACAAAAGAAGGAGGAGCCTTATGGCCTGAGGGAAAAAACTGTTTGTGAGTCTGGAAGTGCGTGCCCCATTAGCCTGGGCGGCTGTAGTCTTTGATGATGATCCGTGCTTTCCTAAGGCATCGTGTGTGGTAGATGCCTTGCACGGAGGGGAGATGGCAGCCGATGACATGCTCCGCAGACTTCACCACCCTCTGGAGGGACTTGCGATCCGCAGCGGAGCAGCTGCCATACCAGGCAGTAATGCAGCCTGAGAGGATGCTCTCAGTGGTGCACCTGTAGAAGTTGGAGAGACTTTTTTTCCCACACGCCAAACTTCTTCAGTCTCCTCAGGAGAGTTGTTTTTGGGCAGTTTTCACTGCCAAGTTCGCTTGCCTGGACAAAGTGAGGTCATCTTTGATGAACACACCAAGGAACTTGAAGTCACAGACTCTCTCCCCTTCAGCTCCATCGATGTGTATGGGGGAATGACCCCCCCCCCTCTGATGTGTATGGGGTATGACCCCCAGTCCATTCTCACCACCTGGGGTCTGCCCGTAAGGAAGTACAGGATCCAATTGCAAAGGGAGGTGATAAGTCTCAGGGTCCTGAGCTTAGGAACAAGCTTAGCGGGTACAATAGTGTTGAATGCTGAGCTGTAGTCCACGAACAGCATCCTCACGTATGTGTTGCCTTTTTCCAGGTGGGAGAGGGCAGTGTGTGTCACCAGGGTGATGGCATCATCCATAAATCTATTGGTACGGAATGCAAATTGAAAGGGGTCCAAGGTGTCAGGAAGGGTGGAGCAGATATGGCTTCTGACCAGCCTCTCAAAGCACTTCAGGATGATGTCAGTGCTATAGGGCAGTCGTCATTCAGGCAGGTGATGGAAGGTTTCTTCGGTACAGGGACGATGGTGGTCAATTTGAAGCAGGAGGGGACTACAGACAGGGACAGGGTGAGGTTGGTCGGCGCACCCCCTGTGGACATAGCCTGGAATGCCATCTGGCCCTGGTGACTTCCGAGGGTTCACATTTTTAAAAACTCTCCTCACCTCAGCCGAGGTTATCACACTTGTGGTCCTCTTCTCATGCACACAGAATCCAAACTGGGTACATTGTTCACGAACTTCCCTTTTTGTTAATCAATCAAATGTGGAAGACAGCTTCCTAAAATAATGAGCCCTTAGACTCAAGTGACCTGGTTAACACTCAGATGGCTAATCAAGTGATTACATGACATGTACTGTACATATATAATTGTTTTACCTACTTTACATCAGGTTATGTTAATAAAATACTTCATGATGATTTCTTAAAAAAAAAACAATTTATTCCAGTGGCACATTCTATTTCCTAATCCAAGTTTACCATTTTTAAAGGCTAACTAATCATTAGTTAAAAAAATCACTTTAGCAGTTATGTTAGCACAACTGAAAACTGTTGTTCAGATCAAAAAGAAGAACATTTGTGAAACGCAGACCAAATGAAAAAATGCTGGAGAAGTGCTTGATGCCATCTGTCAAGCATGGTGGAGGCAATGTGATGGTCTGGGGGTGCTTTGGAGGTGGTAAAGTTGAAGATTAATACAGGTTAAAAGGTATCTTGAAGAAGGAAGACTCTCACTCCATTTTGCTTTGCCATGCCATACCCTGTGGACAGCATTTGATTGGAGCCAATTTCCTCCTACAACAGGACAATGACCCCAAGCGCAGCTCCAAACTATGTAAGAACTACATTGTTTAAAAAAATTAAGGGAACACTCAAATCACACCTTGCGTCTCGATGACCGAAATATATTAAAGATCAAAATATTTAATGTACATTGTGTAATTCGTTGAGAACAAAATTATGTAACAACAGTCAATGAAAACCAAAATCACCAACCGATTGAGGGCTGCATTCAAACTCCCACCAAAAATAAAAGTATACACTGATCAGCCATAACATTATGATCACTGACAGGTGAAGTGAAAAACACCGATAATCTCGTTATCATTGCACCTGTCAGTGGGTGGGATATATTAGGCAGCAAGTGAACATTCTGTCCTCAAAGTTGATGTGTTAGAAGCAGGAAAAATGGGCAAGCGCAAGGATCTGAGCGACTTTGACAAGGGCCAAATTGTGATGGCTAGTCAACTGGGTGAGAGCATCTCCAAAACTGCAGCCCTTGTGGGGTGTTCCCAGTCTGCAGTGGTCAGTACCTATCAAAAGAGGTCCAAGGAAGGAAAAGCGGTGAACCAGAGACAGGGTCATGGGCAGCCAAGGCTCATTGATGCACGTTGGGAGCGAAGGCTGGCCCATGTGGTCCAATCCAACAGACGAGCAACTGTAGCTCAAATTGCTGAAAAAGTTAATGCTGGTACTGATAGAAAGGTGTCAGAACACACAGTGCATCGCAGTTTGATGTGTATGGGGCTGCGTAGCCGCAGACCAGTCAGGGTTCCCATGCTGACCCCTGTCCACTGCCGAAAGCACTGTTCTGCTGGGAAACCTTGGGTCCTGACATTCATGTGAATGTTACTTTGACACCAACCTGAGCATTAATGCAGACCATGTGCACACTTTCATGGCAACGGTATTCCCTGATGGCATTGGCCTCTTTCAGTAGGGTAATGCATCCTGCCACAAAGCAAAAAATGTTCAGGAATGGTTTGAGGAACACAACAACAAGTTCATGATGTTTACTCCAATTGAGCATCTGTGGGATGTGCACATCCCACAGATGCTCGGTCTTAAAAATCTCAGTAAACACAGCAGAAAGCTGATCTGCACAGTGCTTTAGGGTGGATGGGGAGACACCATCAGGCCCTACTGCTTCGCTGGGTTTCTGTGAGAGCAATTGTCTGTGGCCACCACCTGCAAAACCATTCCCATTTTGGGGGTTGTCTTGCTGTTGCCTCTCCAGTGAACCTGGTCTCACTTTCATTTGCACCAACAGGTGACATTAACTCACAATTGCTTATGCTTCCTAACTGGATAGATTGATGTCCTTGATGTTTACTTGACTTGGTGTTATACTGTGATGATTACTTGTTCCCTTAATTTTTTGGAGTTGATCGCAAATGAACATAAATACTGTTTCTGTGCTGTTTCTAAATGCGATTATTCAAAATCATTTCAAAACAAATTTAGTAATTATTCACCTCTGAATAAAGGCATGAAACATTAGATTATGCACATTATTGCAAAGATATATAAAATTGCACTGTGCCTAATGTTTTCTTTTTTGAGAAGGTATGTTTATCAGTGTACAAGGCCACAGCTGTTTTTGGGTTCTTCATTGTTCACTGCAATTTATCTATCTAGTATTGATCAATACTATTCATATAGACTGTTGAATAAGTCTGGCCTGAAAATGTGGAGGCACTTGCAATACAAAATAATTTAGGCTATTTATATAATAGATTATTGATTAAAGAATTAAATGCAAATATTTTTTCTGATCATGGTATAGGATTACTTAAGATAATAGGATTGGTCACTCTTGCTGTATAATGATTAATGACTGATAATGTTATATGCTGGTGACTGACACTGACAATGCAATACTTGACTATGTAATTATACAAAATCCCATTAAATGTGTGCCTTCTGGGCATACGTGACCAACACATGAATATAGAATCAAAGGACTTATCTTAAAGTAACTAAGTAACTTAACGCCATACTTTCTACAGCAAGTAACTAAGTAACGTAACTAGTTATTTCATGGGAACTGTAACTGCTAACTGTAATTAGCTACTTTTAAAAGTTCCTCAATACTGTTCCCGATATATAATCTAGCTCTAATACAACAGAATCAGTGCCATATAATGACATCCTGGCAGGATTGAATGCAAGACAGAAGTATATATGTTTTTATATCTAATTATATTGTGTTTCACAATAAAACAATATTTTGCACCTTCAAAGTGAATTGAATCCAGGTGCATTCCATATTGTAACAAAGTGTTGTGTATATGGTAGTAATACAATTACAAAAACTGTAATTGCAACCACGTTCATTCCATACTGTTGCAAGAAAACGTGAAAAGTCCTTGGAGGGGGGATACCTATGCAATCCACAATATCTGAGTTTAGAAAGGGATCACCCTTGATTTAATACAGATTAGTTATATCACCACTGTATGTAATATTAGTGACATTGAAATGGTAGTGACAATGGCAGTGACCTTCTCAATAGCTTTTCTGTTAATCAGGGAACATAGAAACTTGCAAATTCTGATAAGACAGGTACAAGCCTAAATAGGGGTGACATTGGTGGCACTTGAAATGACACTGCCCTTTTAAGGCGGGTAGAGAAGGTGAAGGTGGTGCAGTACTATATAAACCTTATACAGCAGTCTACTGCTGCTCTGTCAGGTTGGGGAGTTTACTGTGAGGAACAACCTTGTGGATACAAAGACGCTTTCAAGATTTCGGAAGAAAATAGGGCAGAGCGTTGGACTTCAATTGATTTGGGAAGGCCCTCCACCATGACCAAAGGGGTAAGTAAACCATTCATGATTAACCAAAGCTTTTATAAAATAGCAAATAAAATATACTTTCTCAATGATCAAGAATGTTGTTTTTCAAACCACCAATTTTTTTAAATGAAAAGAAGATCACAAAAAGTATATTTTTGTCCACAGGACTCCTACAATATGTTTGAGATGGATGGAGAGGTGGACATTAAGATGAAGAAAAAAAAGAAGATAAAGAAAAAGGATAGGCTGGAAGGAATGAAGAAAGAGATGGACATTGTAAGTGTAATTTACAAGATCAGAAAGACAAGGAAAATAGAATGAAACTGAACAGAAATGCTGCATATATACCTTTTATTGTGTCTTTTACAATTGGTTAATTTTTACAGGATGACCATGAAATCACAATAGAAGAGCTAGAGATGAGGTATACCACCAGTGTTACTAAGGTACATAAACTACCATGGAGTTTCTGTCACTCTATCTATCTATCTTTCTGTCTGTCTGTGAGAGATACTGATATGGAGTAATACTGTCTCTCCCCACCCACTCCAGGGCATGACCTCCCGCATGGCCACAGAGGTTTTGGAGCGGGACGGACCCAATGAGCTTCTGCCCCCGAAAGGAACCCCAGAATACATCAAGTTTGCCCGCCAGCTTGCCGGAGGTCTGCAGTGTCTGATGTGGGTGGCGGCCGTTATCTGCTTCATTGCCTTCGGCATTGAGTTCTCCAGGGGAACCCTCGGTTGCTTTGATGATGTAAGAGGGAGTGAAAAAGTGGGGGAAGACAGGAGGAGTGAGGGGTGGCTATGAAATGGAGAAACAGGATGGGGAAGTAAAAAGAGGAGGGGTCTTCTTAGAAGTAGCTTGCAGGCTACTTATAAATTGATTGCCAAACAGTTCTGAAAGTAATCAGAAACATATGGCTTACAATGATTCAGTATTAACTCTAGCCAACTACTAACCCAATAAAACCCACCATAGTAACTCGACCCAATAAACCACCCCAACAAATGTCAATTTAACACAATATAGGTTGTATGTATTCCTGAATGGGATAACTTGAAAATAAACTGTAGGGTTAGCTGAATGGAGAACTCAAATTCAATCAAACAATCTTCAAATCTGAGTTCAAAAGTATAGCTAGCCAGGTAGTTAATAGTTGATAGTTAACACCAAACTGTGTAATACATGCTTAATCTAAGTCCAAAACTACCACATCCATTAGCTATCCAACTTAAATTAGCTAGCTAGAAATGTTAACCTAACAAATAAGCCAATCAGTCTGTAATATTGAAAGTTAGCCATGTGTACAGACTGTGCAATGTACAATTCTGTAGTCCTCTTGGTTGAAAAAGCTAGCTAGAAAAGTACAGTTAAAAGTCAACTAAATATTTAAAAGTGCCCTCCTCTCACATGATCATCAGTTGAAAATACCAAGCTCCTTCAAAAAACACACTGTTCTGAAAAAGTAATCTTACCTCTAAAAGTGACCTCATCTTGTCTCAGACAGATCACCACAAATCACAATCAAAATGAGGTTCAGATGGAGAGATCAGATGGATGAGATCAGATGGATGATCATGTGACGGGGTCCTTTAATACATGCCCATGAGTATATATTTAGCTAGGCAAGTAAATTTGCAATTATCTAGCTATCACAACTATGCTAATGCTACGAGACTGTAATTCAGAACTGATTGTGGTTGCACTGGAACAACTCCACGTCAATAACAATATGTAGTCATCGTGCTTGCTTCCAAAATGCTTTGATTGTTGGCTAGCTAGCAACAAAAGTTGGAAGTCAACACTAAACCTTTGGAAACGCTGAATTGCTTGCTCATTGTTAACACATTCACAAATGGGCATTGCAGTCATCCTGGTTTGTTATACTAAACCTAGACCGGCAAGATGACCGAGTGATTAGGGCACAAATGATCCTTGGGTCTCATCCCCCTACCGACGATGAGAAAGCAATGTTGTTCTGGCCCTGAATAAGACAATTAACCCTCTCCCTCTGTAACATACTCCCCAGGTCGTTGCTGTTAAAAAAAATTGTTCTCAATCAACTTGCCTGGTTAAATACCTTTTAAGTATATATTATTAAAGTAAACCCCTCCACTTCTAAGAATTATCTGTATAAGGCAAGAATGTTGATCAATATTAGAATACATTAATATAGCAATTTCACAAAGGGGAATACATGATTAAAACACGTTTTACAGAACCAACACAAGTTTGTTTAATAACTATTTATTTTTTATCACTCCTCTCCACAGCTGTACCTTGCCATCACTCTAATCACTGTTGTCGTAGTTACGGGCTGTTTCGGTTACTACCAAGAATTCAAAAGCACCAACATAATCGCCAGCTTCAAAAATCTAGTGCCACAGGTAAAGATATGGAAATACATTAAATTTACGGTCATAATGTTTCTTGGCCATGTTGCCAGATCAGGAAAAAACATCTCTCTCTTTACAGCAAGCTCTGGTAATCCGTGATGGACAGAAGAACCAGATCAATGCAAAGGAACTGGTGGTAGGAGACCTTGTTGAGATCAAGGGGGGTGACCGCGTTCCAGCTGACATCCGCATCATTTTTTCCCAAGGCTGTAAGGTATGTATACTAGGCCAGTAGCTCCCATTAAAGACTGCCAACACAGTTGCAACCCATGGCTTACATAGTTTCATCCTGGCATTAATGGATAAAGCTGTTTGATGCAGGCTTGAGGCTAGTGTTAGGGTCAAGGGATGTCATGCAGAAGACCTGGGTTTGTACCTAGGTGGGTGTTGTATATTATACCCCTGTTATTTCCTTGATCTTATCTCCTCCAGGTGGATAACTCATCCCTGACAGGGGAGTCGGAGCCACAGAGCAAAACTCCAGAGTGTACACATGAGAACCCCCTAGAGACCAAAAACATTGCGTTTTTCTCCACCACCTGCCTGGAAGGTACAAGAGACACACATACTTAAATAAACACACACCCACACTGCCAATACTTACAAAAACTGGCTTTCATAAAACAAACACTCAAGGTCACTCTTGAATGTCGAAAAATAGACAGAAAGTATTTATACAGTGACAAATATTCACCACCCTATTCCACATTTTATTGTTAGAACATGAAATCGAAATGGGTTTAGATTTTGCCGCTGATCAACTAAAAATAAAGATCATAATGTCATGTTCATTGGAAATATAAAACATAAACTAATTGATTGCATAAGTATTCATCCTCTTCGTTTTGATATGTACTGCAACAATAGCTCAGGTGCTTAACAAAAATGGCCTTTTTGGGAGAGTGGCAAAAGCAAATAACTCCCTCATATCTCGGCTAGAGTTTCCCAGAAGGCATGTGGGAGTCTCTGAGCTCAAGTGGAAGACGATTCTAATGTCTGACAGGACCAAAAATCGAGCTTTCTGGCCTCAGCGCTAAACGTTATGTTTGGCGTAAGCCTAACACCGTTCAACATCCTGAGAACACCATCCCGAACGTGAAGCATGGTGGTGGCAGCATCATGCTATGGGGTCGCTTGTCTATGCCAGGGCCTGGAAAGCTTGTGAAGACAGGACAAAATTGATGCAGCAAAGTAGAGAAAAACCCGTGAAGAAAATCTGCAAGAGAAATTTTTCAGCATGAGATTAACACCAAACTTAAAGTCAAAGCTACAGTAGAGGTCAATGTTCTGGAGTGACCCAGTCAAAGCCTGCACCTCAATCTAATTGAGAATATGTGTGAAGAATTGAAAAGTCTTGTTTACCAAAGGTCCCGATTCAATTTGACTGATCTTGAGCTTGTGAAAAGAAGAATGGGCAAAGATTGCTGTGTCTAGATGTGCAAACCTGGTAGAGATTCATACAAATAGACTTATGGCTGTAATTGCGGCCAAAAGTGCTTCTAACAAATATTGATTATTTGAATACTTGTGCAATCAATCATTTTCTGTTTCAATTTGTAATTAATTTTGAACCGTTTATAGATTTTATTTTCACTTTGTCACTATCAACTTTTTGTGTTGATCAGAACTTCTAATTTAATCAATTTTGTATTTATGTTTTAACAATAAAATGTGGAAAAGTCCAAGGGGGTGAATACATTTGAAAGCCAATGTAAATAATAATGTACCTAGGTTTTTTAATGGCTCACATTTTTGTTACACAAAAAAGCACACAGAAAGAAAAGCGCACATAAAAATACTCACAGCAAGACATAGACACCAGAAAAAAATATGTACTGTACAATTTCTCTTCCCTCATACTTAATGCTTTATGTAGAAGTTTTTTGCTTCCCTTTAATTTTCAGGATAAGCAGTGCTACAAAGGAAAAAGTACACAAAACTACAAAACAAATTTAACAATCATTGATGTTAATTAGCTTTCATGACAATATCAATTTTAAAAAATCTAGTCTTCAAAATAATTACCTCATAAAATGTGTATTGATTAAAGTGTTGTAGTACATACCTTTTTTGCTTCTAAAATGAGAATCCAGTTAAATGGGGTAAAAGGCAAAAAAAAAAATATATATATATATATATATCTTTCAAAATAACTACATGCTGGTGTGATTTACCAGCACAACGGAGCATCCCACTGTGTCTTATCACTGGGCACATCAGACTTGCTTCACCAATCAGCTGTTATCACTGGCTTCACTGGCGGTAGCTGACATGGCCAGTTTGTCTCTAGATTGTGCCTTGATTATTTTTGTGTGAGGATAGCAGTCAAGTCAAGTCAATTTATTTATAAAGCACATTTGAAAACAACCAATGCTGAACAAAGTGCTGTACAAAGTAATGCAATCTATAAAAAAATACAACAAGAAATAGAAACCAGAAACAAACAAGACAGTTAAGCACGAATGTCCCTAAACTGACTTGAGTGCCAAAGAATAAAAATAGAAGTTTTAAGATGAGACTTAAATGTCTCAGTGGTGGTTGAAGACCTGATAATAATGGTCAGTTTATTCCACAGTCTAAGAGCCACAACTGAAAATGCACGAACACCTTTTGTTTTCATCCGAGGCTGTGCAATGGCTAAAAGGAACTGATTTGACAATCTAAGGGGCCTGGAAGAGTGATACAGCATAAGGAGATCTGAAGTTTACAATGGAGCCAATACATATAATGCCTTAAAAACAAGTAACAGCACCTTAAAAATCGATTCTATATTTGGCTGGTAACCAGTGAAGAGAGGCCAATATCGGGGAGATATGTTCCCTCTTCCTGGTACCAGTCAACAATCTAGCTGCTGCATTATGGACAAGCTGCAAGCGTGATAATGATGAGTGACAAATCACTCAAATCACTCATCAATACCAGAGTACAAAGAATTGCAATAATCAATTTGAGACGATAAAAGTGCATGTATAACAATCTCCAAGTCCATAAGAGAGAGGAAGGATTTTAGTTTTGCCATAGTTCTCAGATGAAAAAAGCTACTTTTGACAACATCATTAATTTGTCAAATTTTAAAGCTGAATCAAAGATAACACCTACTTTTCTTGCAAGGGGGTGCCTATTTGTGGATAGGCAAATTTTTAGATAGTTCCTCAATTGATTTGGGGGTGCCAAATAGTACAACTTCTGTCTTATTTTCATTAAGTTGGAGAAAGATTTTAGCCATCCAGCACTTAGTATCTTCAAGGCAGACAAGTACAGCTGTGGATCATCAGCATAAGAGTGATATGGTATATTATGTTTACAGAGAATGGATCCCAAAGGGAGCATATATACAAAGAAAATAAAATTGGACCCAGGATCGAACCTTGTGGTACTCCGCATGTGATTGCTGCTGAAGAGGAAGAAATATTCTCAATATTAACAGAAAAGGTTATATTTTTCAAATAAGAATTGAACCACTGTAGAGCAACACCCTGGATACCAACCTCTTGCTGGAGGCGATCCAGGAGGATGACATGATCAACAGTATCGAAAGCAGCACTAAGGTCAAGCAAGAGTAAAACAGCACAATTTCCAGATTCACCCAACAGCAACAAATCATTCAGTACCTTAAGAAGTGCTGTTTCTGTGTTATGGTGTACTCTGAAACCTGACTGAAAGTTGTCCAACACATTATTTTTACTTAAAAAGAGGAGAGCTGAGAAAAAAGGACCTTTTCCAGTCAGTCTTTTCTGTAGGGGAAAAGGTAGGCTTTATGTGTAAGAATATATCCATCAATGTTGAGAGGCCCACAGGCTCAAACAATTGAGAGAAGCAAGGGAAAGGACTAAATCAGAAGGGTCATGATCAGTAGGTGAGATACGAGACCTAATAATGTCAACTTTGTTGACAAAGAAACTCAAAAAAAAGTAACATCAGGGAGTACAGTAACATGGTTCCGTGCAGTGTTTATTGCACTAAATAAGGTTTTGGGGCTGTGGGCATTTTTAGCTGTAATATCTGAAAAATGCTGTGTTTTAGATGCTTTGACAAGACGGTAGTAGGATGCTAGGCAAACTCTCAATATTTCATAGGACATGGACCATTTCCTCTCTGCTTTCCTACACTCTTGTCTCAGGGCACGAGTCTCAGTGTTACGCCAGGGTTGAGCTTTGACTTGAGTTTGAGAGGGGCAACAGTATCAAGAATGTCTGTAACGGTGGTAATAAACAGAGTAACTAGCTCTTCTGTACCCAGAGAGGAGGAGGTTGTCTCTGTAAGGCTAGTAAACGGAGAAGCTATGAAGGCATCAGAAAATTGCCTAGCAGTGGAGTGATTAAGTGCCCGAGTGTAGAGATCTGGCATACAAGATTTAGGTAATGGACAAGAGAGTGATGCATTAAAAATCACAGGTTTATGGTCAGATAGACAAGCATCATCAAACTCAACATTTAAGACTGGAAAACCTAATGATAAAACAAGATCAAGTGTATGGCCATATTCATGTGTAGGGCCAGTTACAGACTGAGTTAAATTAAATGAGTCCACAAGTTTTAGAAACTGGCTAACCAATGGCTTATATAGACAACAGACATGAATATTAAAATCACCAAGGATTAGAATGTTATCAGAGTTGGGCACAATCAATGATAGGTAATCAGAGAATTCATGGATAAATTCCTTATTGTACTTTGGGTGTCTATACACAAGTGCACAAAGCAGTGGGCAGGCCAGTTCAAGTTTGAATACTTGCACCTCAAAGCTTGAGTCAACCGGCAATAGTCTGCATTTAAAGCAATTCTTAAAAACTGTCACTATGCCCCCACCCTTGCCCGTAGTTCTGGGAGAACTAAAAAAGTCACAGTCACTGGGGGAGAGTTCAGAAAGAGGGCTTAGATCGCCAACATTAGCCACGTTTCTATTACAAATAAAAAATTTAATATTGTAGTCATGTTAATAACAATCTGGTCACTTGATATATTATCCAGCTCAATAGGGACAGTTTTCACAGCAAGCCAACAACACATGGGGGCACACTACACTGCATGTAGAGAGAGTAGATGCAGGCTGAGAGGTTCTCGTGCTTTGGTATCACTGGGCTAGGGGGGCGCTCCCTATAAGGTTTTTTATCTTGGAATACCAAATCAATGAATACTCCTGTCAAGAGTTCTAGGGTCTTCTCTCACTTGAAGAAGCTAAATGCGGATGTAATATTTCTGCAAGAGATTCATTTATGCACTAAGGATCACTCAAGGCTGCAAAACTCCAGATTTAATCAGGTCTTCCATTCACACTTTAACTCCAAGCCCAGAGGAGTTGCAATTTCGATTGGACATAGAATTCCTTACTAATGTAATCTCTGACAGTAATGGGAGGTATTTTGTTGCGACGGGCACCATCTTGCACACACTGGTAGGTGGTCACAGTAAACTCCCAACTTTGATGATGTTGAATTTGCCAATGGGTTGTTGGGGAGAATCACTTTTCTAAACTTAACATTATTAATATTCGGTGGGGATCTGAATTGTGTTGTTGATCCGGCTGTGGACCGCTTCAACCCCAGAACTACGACTACCTCTGCTATTTTAAAGTCCTTTTCAGATTTTATGGCTGAGAATGGATGTGTGGACACTTGGAGGTTCCGGAACAACCGGGCGAGAGAGTACACCTTCTCTTATGTGAAATCACTCTTTCTCTCATATTGACTATTTTTTTATTGACCGGGCATTGCTTCCAAATGTGACCTCTGAATATTTACCCAGTGTATTATTTGACCACAGTCCCCTGGTTTTGTTGGAACAACCTCATTCTCCTCCCTGTTGGAGGTTTAACTCTCTTCTTCGATCTGATGAGGCCTTATGTGACCTCATTTCCACTTCCATTGATAAGTTTCTTTTTTCAAATCAGACTGGCTCTACTTCATACTCTCTTCTGGGAATTTCTTAAGGCCTATCTACGAGGCATAATTATTACCTATTCCTCTCATGTAAACAAAGCTCGAAAGACCAAGTTGGAGGAACTTTTTAAAGCCATCCTTACACTGGATCATCAATATGCCTTGATGCCATCTCTAGAGCTGTATAGGCGATGTTTGAACTTGCAGTCCAAATTTAACCTCTTGTCCACTGAAGATGCGAAACAGCTACTGTTGCACTCACATGCTACATATGATGAGCATGATGACAGGGCAGGTCATCTGCTGGCTCACCAGTTGAAACACAGGTCTGCTTCTCGACTAATTCCCCAAATTGATGATTCTTCTTGTGGTTAAATTTCAGACCCCAAGGGGATCAACAATGCCTTCAAATGTTTCTATTCCTCCCTTTACACATCTGAGTTCCCATCAGATGCTGCCAATATGACTCAGTTCCTGGGTGATCTGGAGATGCCTTCTGTCGACTCCGGCACTGCGGCTGACCTTGACTCCCCTCTCAGCCTTGAGGAGGTTGTGCAGTTTGTCAAGTCGTACCTCACCGCTATCACATAGAGGGAGGATTAATTCTGTTAAAATGAATAGTTTGCCCAAATTCCTATACGTATTTCATTCTATCCCATTGTTTTTACCAAAATTATTTTTTAAGTTAATCAATCAGGCTGTTTATCTGGGGAGGTATGATACCTAGAGTCAGTCGTTCTTTGCTTCAGAGATGCAAATTTAGTGGAGGGCTGGCACTACCCAGCTTTTTGTGCTACAACTGGGCAGCCAATTTTCAGAAATTGCCATTCTGGTTGCATGCTCCAGATACTCCATTGTGCCACCTTGAGGCGTGGCCCTGCATTTCTACATCTCTTCCCACTTCGGTCTGTTGTTCTTTGCCGGCACCCCCATCTCCCTATACTAGCAATTCTGTGGTACTTTCCACACTTAAGATCTGGTATCAGTTTCGGCGTCATATCAAATTTTTCTCTGCATTGGCTATTGGCCCTATTAATAAGAACCACATCTTCCCCCATCCCAAATAGACACCGCTTTCTGTATCTGGGCAAGGAAGGGTATTACGACATTCCAAGATCTGTATGACAATGGACTTTTTTTCTGAATTCCCAGTCTGGTCTTTAAATACTCTCTACCCCCCATTCACTTTTTCCATTACGTGTAAGTCAGGTATTGTGTCTCCTCAGTTTTCTGGCTTCCCCATCGTACCCCCTGGACAACCCTGCGGTCTTAATTACGTCGACAGAAGGGATTAACCTCTCAGATCTATTTGATTATTCTGTCGTTAGACAAGCACTCCAAGAACAAAGCTAAATCTGCCTGGGAGCGGGAGATGGGCATGGAATTCACATAGGAGTAGTGGGATAAGACGATTAACAGGGTACGCTCCACTACATCTTGTGTTCGTCTGGACCCTATACAATTTCAGGTTGTGCATAGGGCTCATTTTTCCAAGTTGAGGCTAGCTGAAATCTATCCGAACAATGCATGTGATATATATCATGTCTCCCCATGTGACCTTAATCATATGTTCACTCTGTGCCCTGCCCTTAAAAGCTATTGGGAACGCTTTTTCCAAATTGTATGTGCTAAACGTTAACCTGCAACCTCAGGATAGCTGTTTTTGATATTCTTTATATTTCATTAGCTCCCAGCCAAGCAGACATTGTGGCCTCTACTTTCCTACTGGCTCGACGCAGGATTTTCCTGAACTGGAAATCTGTTTACCCCCTACTATTTCTCATTGGCTATGTGACGTTAAGTCACATTAGAAAATTAAGTATTCCCACAGGGGCTCCAGTGCTGCTTTTTTATGCAAATGGGGTCCTTTTATTGAATATTTTCATACGTTGCAGAGGCTCCCCCCTGACGTTGTGCTTTGATAAAATTTTTTATTTTATTTAATTTTTTATTATTATTTTCATTTTTTATCTATGTAAAGTTAGTGTCTTGGATTTGTGTTTGTGTGTCTTATAAAAATATATATTTTTTTTAAAAGACTGAAATGTAAATTTTGTCTCATTATGTAATCTGTATTCACTATCAGGAGTGGCCACTGGAACGGTTATCAACACAGGCGACCGGACCATCATTGGACGCATTGCCAGCTTGGCGTCAGGCGTAGGCAATGAGAAGACGCCAATTGCAATTGAGATTGAACACTTTGTGGACATCATTGCTGGGCTGGCCATCTTCTTTGGCTTCACCTTCTTCGTGGTTGCCATGTTTATTGGCTATGCCTTCCTGGAGGCTATGATCTTTTTTATGGCCATTGTGGTGGCCTATGTACCTGAAGGGCTGCTAGCTACTGTCACGGTGAGTCAACACAGAGCCTCTTATATGTTTAGGAATGCTTTTGCAGTACACACTACCGGTAAAAAGTTTGAGAGCACCTACATTTTTCCAGTTTTTATTGAAATTCATATAGTTTAATGTCTTAATGTACTCTAAAATTAAAGCATAGAACAAAAAAAATAACTGGAGACAAAAAATAAATCATGGAATCATTTTGTTTAACAAAATTTTATCAAAATGTTTTGACTCATCAAATTAGACACTTTTTATGGACGTAACAGCTGAACACACTTGTGGCATTCTTTCTACAATGGAAATCAAATATTGTTTTGAAAGTTCTTCCCAATCATGTTGCTGAAGTTCCCACAAATGTGATGCACTTGCAGGTTAATTTGCTTTCACCCATCTGCTCAGTTCATCCCAATCCAGCTTGATGGAGTTTATGTCCAGAGACTGTGCTGGCCATTCCATGACTGCTGACCGGTAGTCTATATACAACTCTGGAAAAAAGAGACCACTCTTAATTTTTCTTAAATCAGCATCTCTACATGTATGGCAGCCATTCCATTCCAGTGTCTGTTAAATTCCAACACAGGCACACCTCATTTTACTTAATGAGGTACTGATTAGGTGATTGCCTGAACCAAATCTAATTTAACGAGGAAAAGTATAAAAACCACTGCTGTGGTCTTTACTCTCCTCTTGCAATAGGACCAGCTGGATGGCAAAAACTGTGCAAGTCGTACCTCAAAGGTAATTTGAATAAAAAAAATAACTATTCAGCATGACAAAAGAGTTGAAAAGAAAAACTTTGAGTGAGGAAAATAAGGGTTCAATTCTGGCTTTACTGGCAGAGGGATATAGTGAATGTCAGGTTGCTTCCATCCTGAAAATTTCAAAGATGGCGGTTCATAAGAACAAGGTCAAGCAACAGACATTGGGGACAGCAAAGCTATAGACTGGCAGAGAGCGAATACTGTCCACTGTCCGAGATGACCGTCAACTCATTTGAACGTCACTCAACAACCGTAGGATGGCATCAAGTGACCTACAAAAAGAATGGCAAACAGCAGCTGGGGTGAAGTGCATGGCGAGGACAGTTCGAAACAGGCTCCTAGGGGCAGGGCTGAAGTTGTGCAAAGCTAGAAAAAAGCTCTTCATCAATGAGAAGCAAAGAAGAGCCCAGCTGAAGTTTGCAAAAGACCATAAGGATTGGACCGTAGAGGAATGGAATAAGGTCATCTCTGACGCGTAATATTTTCAGCTTTGTCTAACTCCTGGTCTTCTAATGGTTAGACGGAGACCTGGAGAGACCTACAAGCCACAGTGTCTCGTACCTGCTGTGAAATTTTTTGAAGGATCGGTGATGATCTGGGGATGCTTCAGCAAGGCTGGAATCGGGCAGATTTGTCTTTGTGAAGGATGCATGAATCAAGCCAAGTACAAGGTTATCCTGGAAGAACACCTGCTTCCTTCTGCTCTGACAATATTCCCCAACTCTGAGAATTCGTTTTTCCAGCAGGACAATGCTCCATGTCACACAGCCAGGTCAATTAAGGTGTGGATGGAGGACCACCAGATCAAGACCCTGTTATGGCTAGCCCAATCTCCGGACCTGAACCCTATTGAAAACCTCTGGAATTTGATCAAGAGGGAGATAAATGGTCAAAAGCCATCAAATAAAGCCGAGCTACTTGAATTTTTGTGCCAGGAGTGGCATAAAGTCACCCAACAGCAATGTGACAGACTGGTGGAGAGCATGCCAAGACACATGAAAGCTGTGATTAACAAGAAACCAGGCAAGCCTAGTTCAGCCGGCCCACAATAGAAAGTGTTGCCATCTTGAGATTCGAAAGGCTGTGTCGTTAATCACTACACCACGGAGCTGTATGTTTGCTGGTTGTCAGTATAGCCTCTTGTCTATACTGACACCCAGCATCTGTATATCCTGAACAAATCCTCTTTTGCCACTGGCCGTTTTAATAGTTAATTGGCCATTCGTGAATGACATTGATACAGATAAAGTGATTAACGTTTCTTACTAAGTTTACCTCCACCACAAATAGCATCTATGTATGCCGTTTGCCACTGGCCGTTTTAACAGCACATTAGCCAGTAATAAGCTTTACCGGTATCTACTAACTTACTGGAATAGTCTTAAGAATTGAGCAGTTGCTAGCGAGTCTGCCAAAGCTACTTCATTTCATGGCAGAAGAACATATTTTTTTCTTTCATGGCAAAACAACGTACCTTTTTCTTTCATTTGTGAATGACATTGATACAGTAACTGTCAATAAAGGCAACGATAACTAACTTTTTCATCAAGTGAAAAGACGAGAGAATCGTGGAATCTACCAGAAATAATTAATAAATGTCGTTGCTCTCAATAGATTCGAACTTAGGTCTTACACATGAGCGACACTGTCTTTAACTACTACGCCACGACATTACACATTTCAGCAGTCGCTAGGCTCCATTGAGGATTGTGTTAAACTGACTAATGTTTCTTATTAAGTTTTCCTCCACCATAGCGTCTATGAACTGTATTGCTTTTGCTACTGGCCGTTTAAACAGCTTATTAGCCAGTAATAGGCTTACTAGTATCTACTAACGTCCTAGGAATAATCATAAGAATTGAGCAATTGCTAGCGAGACTGAAGATTAACTTTTCCATGCCAGAAAAAGTTGTAATATAACCGTATACAATTTCAGTTAAAGCTTACTATAACGTAACTACTGTATGTTAAGCCAGCAAATGTGTTTGTCTATCCTGACCCAAAAACCATGACCCATGCACGGATGAGTACTTCGAAAATCCACCAGAAACAGGCGCAATATAACTGTAAACTGTTTTATTTCAGGCTTACTGTAATGTAGATACTAACGGTTTTAGCCAGCGAAGTTTTCGGGGGATAGTCGGTCAGTCAGTCACTCACTCAGTAAGAGACATTCGCTTTTCTTAGCCAGCTCCGCTTACGCGGTCCGGTAAAAATCAGGGTTATTCCACGAAATATTGATTTCTGAACTCTTCCGAAGTTAAAACATTAGTATTTTGTTGTTGAAAAAATTTATATGAATTTGTTTTCTTTGCATTATTTGAGGTCTGAAAACAATGCATCTTTTTTGATTATTTTGACCATTTGTTATTTTCTACAAATTATTATTTTTTACTGTAAATGGCAATATTTTTATTTGGAATTTAGGAGTAATGTTGTCAGTAGTTTATAGCACTTTTTTAACTACACGCACTTTGTTTCAATTGCACAGGGTTTCATTGCATATTAGTGTTTGGCCTGCTCAAATTGATATTAATGTTTATTTTTTTTTGTCTTTGCAAAAATGTCTTACAACCTGTTTTTGCTAGGTCATTATAGGGTGTTACATGTACTTTGAAGAGGAAAAGTAAATTTAATCAATTTTAGAACAAGGCTGTATTAAGACTTTAATGTACCAAAGCACGGAAAAAGTGAAGGGGTCTGAATATTTTTCAAATGCACTGTTTATTTTAGAATACATAGAAAATGATACATTTAGTTTGTTAACAATGTTCATCCACAAAGCCCGTATCTCTCCCCTCAGGTTTGTCTCTCACTGACAGCCAAGCGACTGGCCAGGAAGAACTGTGTGGTGAAGAATCTAGAGGCTGTAGAGACCTTGGGTTCCACGTCGGTCATCTGTTCTGACAAGACAGGCACTTTGACCCAAAACAGGATGACGGTGGCTCACCTGTGGTTTGACAATGTGATCCATGCAGCAGACACCACAGAGGACCAGTCAGGTCAGAGCTTTGACCAATCATCTGAGACATGGAGATCGTTGGCCAGAGTGGCAGCACTCTGTAACCGAGCCATATTCAAACCCAACCAAGAGTCTCTGCCAATTCCTAGTGTAAGCAACAGACATACTAACAAGCATTCACAGAAACAGTATCAAATAATAATAATAATAATAATAATAATAATATATATATATATATATATATATATATATATATATATATATATATATACACACAGGTGCTGGTCATATAATTAGAATATCATCAAAAAGTTGATTTATTTCAGTAATTCCATTCAAAAAATGAAACTTGTATAATGTATAAATTCACTCCACACAGACTGATATATTTCAAGTGTTTATTCCTTTTAATTTTGATGATTATAACTGACAACTAATGAAAACCCCAAATTCAGTATCTCAGAAAATTAGAATATTGTGAAAAGGTTCAATATTGAAGACACCTGGTGCCACACTCTAATCAGCTAATTAACTCAAAACACCTGCAAAGGCCTTTAAATGGTCTCTCA
>JACXGI010008329.1:0-14403 GCA_016801175.1 Esox masquinongy
GTGTGTGTGTGTGTGTGTGTGTGTGTGTGTGTGTGTGTGTGTGTGTGTGTGTGTGTGTGTGTGTGTGTGTGTGTAGGTTCCTTGCTGTGGTTTAGGACTGAACTAATGCACCCAGACAAGGTTTCCCACACACAGACAGATAAAATTAATGGACAGCCCCACTGGGCTGAAGGACCATTCAAGACTGAACACGGACTAATGGAAAGTCAGGGAAATGAGGGACAGGGTCAATCGGTAAATCAGAATAGCTCCAGGGTGTGAGGGGGGAGGGGAGAAAAAGGCGAGAAGAGGGGAAGAAAGAGGAGCTGTGATGGAGCTGTGTCTGTGGGGGGAGTTCGTGTCCTTCACACTGACAAGTGAAACTTGAGAGGGCGTTTAGCCTAGCGGCCAGAGAGCCGGGTCAGTCGCTAAGACAACACCGGTGCCAGTCCCCGGGCCGATCCGGTGAAGATCTCTAGATCGACCTGGATGAGAACGTTTGCCAAACGCCTGAGAACGTCAACATGAACGCATCCAGATGATTAAAAAAAAAAAAAAACGTGTTCAACGCAGTCTGAAGAAAATGTGCAGGATTTACATTTGGATGACTCTAACCTGTGACAAACACAGACACCGCTGCTAAGGCAAACATAACAGGTACCAGAACATCTTGACAAGCCCCGGGAAGAACACACACAGGACTGATTTCCCTGCTATCTTCCCGTGAGGAAGCAGACAGGCATGCAAGCAGAGCCACCAGAGACCAGAATGAGCTGTACAGATGGTGTTGGTAGCCGGCTCTAAAATTAGACTGCCATTTTCCAGAGCTAAAACGAAGTCACAGAGCACACCAGAATGACTTCACAGCGTCACCGCGTGGCATTCTTACTAAGACATACATGTGGAGCATAACTCTCAAAATGCCGGAGTCAGGTAATGAAGTCGACAGTGTGCGAAAACAAATGGTTGTTTTCGCACACAAAAGACAGACTTGAGGCCTTCGCGTGTTCCTCAGTGTGAAAACAGACAAAGGGCATGCCTCAGAGTTTGTCGATGGTGTCGATAAATGAATCCCACTGACCAGACAGTGTTAGAAACTGCCCACTCCCTCCGTTAGTACTAGGATGCCATTTTCACAGGATTATTTTGTTTTTTGCCAACATAAGCGTCTCTGTAGTCAATTATCTCATTGACCCAATTACCAAAGCCTACATTTCATCTGTTTATTTCATACAGTGGATCTCAAAAGTATTCACCCTACCCCTGGGACTTTTCCACAATTATTGGGTTAGCATATAAAATCAAAATCGGTTTAATCAGGAGTTTTTGCCATAGGTCAACACAAAGTGCACAATTTCAAAGTGTAAAATTAAATCTGCAAATTCTAAATTACAAATATAGAACAGAAATGAACTGATTACATACATATTCACCCCCTTTGTTATGACACACCTGAGTGAGCTGTGGTGCAACCATCTGTCTTTAGAAGTCAAGTAGTTAGTTGAACGGAGACCACCTGCGTGCATTTAAGGTGTTTCAAAATATTTCGGGTTACATACACCTTTTCTTGGAGGTCCCACAGTTGGTTAGCGCAATTCTTAACAAAAACTGCTGGAAGAAGGTTCTTCAAAAGCAACAATCATAGGTAGGAACATTTCTAATGCATTGATTATCCACCAGAGCACAGTAAAGTCCATTATTAAGAATTGGAGAGAATGTGGCACAACTGTGAGTCGGGCTAGAACAGACGGTCCTCAAAAGCTGAGCATTTGAGACAGAAATGCACTAGTCAGGGAGGTCATCAAGAGGCCTATGGCAACTCTAAAGGGGGAGTTACAGTCATCTAGGTTTGAGCTGGGAGACACTGTGTATACTGCAATGGATATCCAGGGTGTTTCACACAAGTGACCTTAATGGGATAGTGGCAAAATGAAAGCCATTGTTGTTAAAAAAATATATATTTCTCCATTGTTCTGGGTGGAGTTTAGGCCTTGTTCTGGTCGATAAGGCCTTTGGAACGGCATAGATCTCCATTAAACATGCGTCTAGTCCGTTTACTACTCTGTGTCTAGGGATCCCCCCACCCCCAAATCACTGTGGTCTTTACCTTGACGTCTTTGTACAGATGGACAGGCTCGTAGTCGATGTTGTGTTTCATGAAGTAATCATTGACGCAACACAGCAGGTTCATCTCTGGAAGGGAGAAGATGTCCATGTACTGTTTCATAGTGTGTCCATGGGAACTCTGTAAGGGAGAGTGGACATGATGGAACATTAGAGAAGTCGATGGCCAAGTGGTTTGAGTGTGAGGCCCGAAAATTAAAGGTTGCCAGTAAACCCCAATCAAAAAAGTTGACAGCTCTATCTATGTGACCTTGACCAAGGCACTAAACCTTAAACGCTCACTTTGCTCTGGATAAGACCACATCACTACAATGTAAAATGACTATGATGTAAACGCACGTAAAGTGAAAAATTATGAACATCCTGAACGCGAGGCTGTGTGTTTTTTTCTGGTTCTGCGCTCTGAGATTACCCACGATTGAGCTCTGCAGTGCGAAAACATAAAACCACAGCATTGCGAGCCTGACTGTGAGGGTTAAAACAGTTCATGACCACAATAACTGGGATCACAGGACTCTTCCTGGTTCACTGCCGCGTGATCAGGTTGTCAGGGTGAAACAGACAGAGGCGATGGGCAGGGATGACATGGACCGTACCTTGCCATAGAAGTCACTCATGTTCTCCAGAGGGACGTGGGAGCCATCGTACATGGCAATCACCTCCTTGTCTGGCACCGGGTGAAGACCCCTGCAGATGAGAACACACACATTTTGTTTTGTTTTTTACAGCCGGCCTGTACCAATCTAATAATTAGCATTAACGGCATACTAGGCCTGTGAAGTACACTCAGTCAAAGATGAAAGTATAAAGCCCAACGGAACGTATTTACGGTAACACATGAATGGAACACAAATACCTGTAAACTGTTCCCAGCTGGATGTAGTGAAAGGCATCTATCTTCATCAGTAAGGCCTTCTGGACGTCGTAGTGGAGTCCCCTGATGACAAAGTCGGGGGTGTACTCATACTCCTGCAGGCCCTCAGGGTACTAAGGAAGAAGGACAGTACATGTTCCCACTGTGGCTTTAAGAGGAACTGTGACAAGGACATATATGATTTAATTTAATGATTCAATCTCATTTTCCGCTTTGCCCACATTTTCTGTTGAACTCTGAACACATCTGAAGGTCGTAACACGGCTAAATACAAAAGATAACTTTGTTACAAATGTTCTTCAAAAGGATTTACTCATGACTTTGAAAAGATAATTTTGTCAGCCATTAACCAAGTGACACTGACAGTGTCAACTGAATATCCCTGGAAAAAATGTCAAGTGTTGAAATCAATGGGGGTGTCATCAAGGTTTTAAACTAAGACATGGCCTGTGTTTTGCCAAGTCAGACAGAATGGCATAATAACAGTATTCAAGTGGAATAATTAATATATATCTGGAACAGGGTAGTCGCCCTCTCATGTCACAGTGATGAAGAACTCCAGCTAAGGAACAGTGGTGCTGTCTAAAGTCAGCGCTAGTTGTCATGCCAACGACTAAAGGATTTAGTTATGCCATATTAACAAACCTGAACTTGCCAAGTCCTTAATTAAAATAATTCAACGCAAAGTTACTGGTATGCCAACGACAACATTAGCTAATTATGTTACCGCCCAAGGGCTCCTAAGCTTTTTTTTTAACCTAATTCTCCCCTGGATTTGGTGAGATTCAATTTGTTTTTAAGACCCTGTGTCATTGCAGAAACTCCCAACAGACTTAGGACAGTTGAGAAGTGTGTGTTGTGCAGCACATAAAATGCCATTCTGCCTGTCATGCTGCTCGCTCAACCAGGAAGTCTATCCCGGAATCCAATACATTCAGGAAGGAACTCACTCCGGCCTTCTACCTCGACTGAGCTCACAGGAACCCAAGCCACCCCAGGGAGTCACTAGAGCACGACAAATCAAGGTAACCATATTTGATTACTAACCCCAGAAACCCAGACGGTGCTGGCCCATTGCACCACTCTTTGCAGGACCCCTGGGCTGATCAGCGAGCTGGATCAGAACCCTAGTCACATACTGACGCCTGTGGTTGTTGTGACGCCAGCCAGACTGTAAGAGTTCACCAGGACAACGACAATGGAAGCTGGCTATACAGGAGAAACAAATGGGCCATAACAACTATTTTGTTTGTGGTATGTCGTCAACTTTGATTAGCGACTACTTTTGGCAAGATATCACAAACAAATTTGGACATGATCAGGAAAGAAGTAACAGACCACTTCACCTTCAGATCTGGGGTGGAAAAGTGGCCTAGTAGATAGGGGCATCTAATTAGTGTTAGAAAGGTCCCTGGTTCGAATCCCCATGCTGCTAAGGTGAAAGCTGTCTTTCTGTCCCTGAGCAAGATAGTTAACCCTAATTGCTACTCTCCCTGTAACATTCCCCTTAGATCATTGGTGTAAATAAGAATCCGTTCTTAATCAACTTGCCTGGTTAAATAATGGTAATATGAATATCCGAATATAATGTCTAGCATGGTTACGGCAATCTTGCAACTTAAGTTATGACAATTGCCATACGAATTGTCATGGCAGCACTTACCAAGCTTGGATCAGGCTACTGTTCAGGCCTCTTCATCTCTGTCACATTAAAGACTGTCAGTGCAGATCTGTCCTACGATCTGACGATCAGACCACTTACCCTGTGTTCCTGGATGAGGATGTCCCTGGCAATGTTGAAGATGAGTGTGTGAAGGTGTCTGGAGTAGAAGGCCAGAGTGTAGTCATAATCAAACCCATAGATCTCAATGTTGTCCAGGCTCATTTCATTGTTGGCAAAGATGGTGTTGGGGTTCACACTGTTCTTAGATATCGCTGGAATCAGGGCTAACGGATAAAGAGGATGAAAAAGAAGAATGTATTCATGTTGCCTGCCCTACCGTTCTTGATGTGTCATCGGTTACCACTCCTGCAAATGAATACAGGCTTCTCTCACGCCAATGTCATTGCTGGTTATTGATATGAATCATAACGCATTAATTAATTGAAAACAATAATATGTTCCTAGCTAAATGATATATGAAACATCAACGCACACACTGAAGGTCGTCATATTTCCGTAATATTATGTGAGGTAGGTACATAACGTAGAACAACTGCAACAAGGCGACATCTGTCCCCCGTCATGCTATGTTTTGTCACACGGTAAGTCCACCATCCGCTTGCTCAAAAGCCGCTATTCCAGAGACCACTGGAGGCTGTGCAAAGCAACATGTAGCCGTGTCACAGTCCGAGCCCATTCAGTGTCAATAACACATCGGGATGCCTTTCACAGTGTGACACTGACAGTCATGGTAACCACTACCAATGTCTCCCACTAACTGCACAATTGGGGTGTCTGCCAAAAGTAACTGGTACAATTATTTACACAAGAACCCAGCAGTCTAAGTTAAGTCGCACCTGACTTCTATCGAAAAAAAATTTGCGACTGGACATTTTAGTTTAACATGTTATTGTAGACTTTTGTAATGTATTGTATTCAACAACTGTATCCCTACCTTCCGTCTGTTTTTTGGTTTCGTTGTATATAGACCACAACCAGTTGGTCATGTCCTGGCCACTGCATGAACTACTACACATTGTAGCTTTCTTAGCATAGTTTTTGGCACCGGTTTGTTGTCCCAATACTTGCCCAGCATGCCTACAGGACACAGCACAGAAATTACGCTCCCAAAACCTAGCCTTCCTCCACGGGGCTCGGTTGGCGAAGTACCGTGGTATGCCGTGATGAGTATGGATGGCACTGCAGCAAATGAACAACTTCTGTAGATAATCGTTATTCTTTAACAGACTTGAAAAGGACTGTGGCAAGAGCAACATGGCTATCGAGTGTTTTCTGTACCCAGCGTCTGGTTTGTAGGCTTCGCGGTCAGTGCATGAGGCTTACTGTAATGTAGCACGTAATATAAAAACAGAATTGGTGCCCCGCAGTTCGTCGGTGTCTACGTCACATCCACGTATTTCAACCTAGACAGAATAGCCGTACCCCAAGCATCTCCCAGTTTCGTCTTCAAAATAAAAGTACATGATTTAAAGCAATGAAAATATGTTAAAAAAAACATTTGAAACATTACACATTTCGAAGAGATAATGCTAAGCAATGTTGAGATTTTGTTAAATAATTATAAATTATAATGATAAAAAAACATTCCACTCTTTATGTATAAACCGCGTAATTGCATTGACAGCATACTAAAATACTCTGAGTACTGAAGATACATTTCATATTGGACTGTGGGTACCAGCAAACTCAGTGACGCTTACAGAATACATATGCGAAAAAGTTGAACTAATATTACCGTCCTAGCTCTTTTTGTTAGTCTTTCTATGTAAATCACATTGAATTGCCTATTTGATGTTTTTATTCTAGTATTTGTTTTTATTCTATTGTATTTTTATTTTTCTATGTAAACACATTGAATTGCTTCTATGTATGAATTGTGCTCTATAAATAAACGTGCTTGCTTGCTTTTACAAAATGGCCACAATTAGGCTTCTGACAATTATGTGAATTGAACATACATATTGGACTGTGCAGCATTTTTCTGCGCAAGCCCATACCCATTTTGGATAATACTTTACGTAAAGTATTTTTAAGTATGGTTAAATAGTTAATCATTAGTTCATAGTTGCACACAGTTCCAAATGCATGTTTACATGACCTGAATTGAATAGAAGAAACACAATAAAATTACATTTATTAAGAGTTTGTCAAGATTACATAACTTACTATACTTGACTGTTATGATTGTCATTTAAAAAGTATACACAGATCATTGATGGGTTGTGCTTATGGCAAATTACTGCACTGTATGAATTTCACTTTAAAACAAAGAACGTTGAACAATATGACATATAGATATATCAGAGATAAAAAAAATGTTCAGAGTTAGCTCTTGCCCCCCCCCTCTATTTCTCTCTCTCTCTCTCTCTCACACACACACACACACACACACACACACACACACACACACACACACACACACACACACACGCAAACATAAACATGCACAGACACATACTACATTTCCCAAAATGGTTTTATTGCCATGGGAAAATGTTGTTTTGCAAAAAAGAGAAATAATAAATAACCAGTGAAAATACAGTCGATAATTCTGAACATTGCATCTCTCATCTTTCTGTTTTACTCTCTCTCCCACACACACATAGATTTTACTATCAAGGTGAGGACCAGACATTTTGTACCTTTAAAAAATAACTATTTTACCAAACCTTAACCCTAAACATTAACCTAACCATAACCCTAACCTTAACCTTTATTCCTAACCTTCACATAACTTGAACTCCAAAATCTAACCTGTATTATCAAAATGTAACCCTAACACTAATTCTAAATTCTAAACTTAACTCCAAATCAGATAAAGCTTCTTGTTAAAGTCAAGACAAGCCAGTCTTCACAAGATTTTCTTTGCTTTACCATGTGCTTTTGGTCCTCAATCACTGAAACCAGAACACATATATCCTACCCTAGTACATATCCCCTTCCTTCTTCAATAAATATATATTTATTAATTAGTTACTTAACTGTTACTTTAGTAAATACAGATAACCTTTCTACCTTGGGAAACTATAATTGCATGTATTTTGTAGGCATTAGTCAAACAGCATGTAAGTAAACAAACCATCATAATTTCACCAAATGGAATATTGGTCAATGATCCTCAATACAATGTAAAAGCAATGACTGAGCAACACAGACTTTATTTGTTGAGCAAAAATCTGTGTTGAGCAAAAATTATATTTGCTTTTGCTAATGCTGCTACAATAATTTTTTAGCCAATGGTTACAAGCCACGATTTTCATGTATCAAGTTGTACATGGAATACGTCTATTGGGAGAAACAGTCCTCTAGATTGTGAACTGTCCTTCTGCTATTGGTGGAGGTTTTTGCGTGGTGTCCTGTGATTGGTCCGTTTCTGGGGGATATTAAAGGGGGCGCTTTTGGTGGGAGCACGAGCTTGTCATTCTTTCTTGTCAAGGCTTCGGTGTGTGCTTTAATACTCCTGCTTTTGTCTGAAGACGAGACTGCTTCATTCACTAATTTCCTTAAAAATGAAGCGGATTTGCTTCATTGGACTGCTCTGTGCACTTTTGGCATTCGGTGAGTATCTGATGATGTGTTGTATTATTAACCGCGTTGCTAATGACGATAACGTCCATATATCTATCCATAGAGTAACGCGTTAGCACTTGCACTTGATTTTCTTAAAATGCTACTGATTAGTAGCCAAGTAAGAATGTTTTAAAAGCTTGCAATTTACCATGATAGAAAACTATGGATGTCGCTGTTAATTATTTGTGATAATTACTGAGGTTATATTAACTGCCATTGATTATAATTGAGTGGGTACTGCTTTACGTTTCTGGAAGTTTCTTAACTAGGAAGCTAGATAATGATAGCCTAAGTACACATCCTCCTTCCGTCCTACACGTTAGCCAGCTAGCAACACTCCATAACCCTAGCCAGGTGTTACAGGTTACCTTCTGTGATTATTTCTTAGCTGGTAACTATGCTTTAGTCGTCCTATGTAACCAGCCAGATCCGTTTACCTTAGTCAGAATACGTGAATTGCAGCAGAGTATATAGGAGGCTATCTTGCTGGTTACCTAGCAACTAAAACATCGCGATTACTCACTGTAGGCCTTGTCGAAAACTGATGTACTGTATCAGGTGGAAAATGCTGCACGGCAACATCCCTTTTTGATTTGCATGCGATTCCAGTCTTGCCACGGTCGCTAGTATCTTCCGTGTGTAATCTTGGGTGCCTTTGAAATCTGCCTCTAGACCGGCACTCCTAACGTCCGGAGTTCTTGCTTTACAGCATCCGTGAGAGCAGAAGATGAACTTGACATTGACGGGACTGTGGAAGACGATCTAGGAAAGAGCAGAGACGGCTCCAAGACAGATGATGAGGTGGTGCAGAGGTAGGTCAAAGAGGAGGGATGCTTGAATGAAGCTAAATTCACATCCCGCTAACCGGTTCTGCACCTGGCAGATGTTTTCCAGTGGTTTCATGTTGCTGACTTGGGATCTAACGGAGATAAATTAACATGGCTGTCATGTCTGTCTGGGAAAGTCAAACATGACACAAGTCCTGATCAGTGGTTGTTGACTAGTGATGTGTCCATCCCATTTCTGTCCATCTCCAGGGAGGAGGAGTCCATCCAACTAGATGGGTTAAATGCGGCTCAGATCAAAGAGATCAGGGAGAAGTCGGAGAAACATGTCTTCCAGGCTGAGGTGAACCGCATGATGAAGCTCATCATTAACTCTCTCTACAAGAACAAGGAGGTAAGTGGTTGGCAAGATCTTTTCGGGAGGACTGCGATTTGAGCGGATCTACCTGTGACCTACCAAGAGGTTAGAGGTTTAAGTCTGCATAACAGTCCTGTCCTGTTTGTCGTAGATCTTTTTGAGGGAGTTGATCTCCAATGCCTCTGATGCTCTGGACAAGATCAGACTTATGTCTCTGACCCACGAAGATGCGCTGGCTGCCAACGAAGAGCTCACCATCAAGATCAAGGTTTGTTTCATAGCCAAGTCCTCACAGGATCAACCTCAATTCCTCCCATCCTCCTTAACCCTGCTGAAGTCCTATGTTCCATCACCTTGACCTTCTCAAATGCATTTTAAAACTGTGCAGGGGGGATGAAAGACATTGACTAAAGCCGAAATGAATTTGTTCCACTTTGGAAGCCATGATTGTTGTGACTTACTGTTGGTGTTCTCTTTTCCAGTCTGACAAGGAGAAGAACATGCTCCACATCACTGACACTGGTATTGGCATGACCAAAGAAGACCTGGTCAAGAACCTGGGCACAATTGCCAAGTCGGGCACCAGTGAGTTCCTCAATAAGATGACAGAGATCGAAAGCGAGGGCCAGTCCACCTCCGAGCTGATTGGCCAGTTTGGCGTGGGCTTCTACTCCGCCTTCCTGGTGGCCGACAAGGTGATTGTGTCGTCGAAGCACAACAATGGCACACAGCACATCTGGGAGTCTGACTCCAATGAGTTCAGTGTGATCGAGGACCCCCGAGGGGACACCCTGGGCCGTGGTACCACCATCACGTAAGGACCAACCTCTACTCCATGGCCGCCTGGATGACCTCAGCAATTTGGCATTTTCTTTAATGTTTTGAATGCCAGTCTGTGGCATTCAAATGTTGGCCGTGAAAGTGCATTGTTAAATCCAATTCACCGGTCACATTGTGTCAATCTCAATAATTTTATTTTTGGTTCCCAGGTTGGTTATGAAGGAGGAGGCTTCAGATTATCTGGAGCTGGAAACCATCAAGAACCTGGTGAAGAAGTACTCTCAGTTCATCAACTTCCCCATCTATGTCTGGGCCAGCAAGGTATTGTGGGATTTGTAGTGGAACTACAAAAGTGCTGTCTCAAATTGCTTATAACTGTTTCCTCCCTTTCATTTGCATTGATTGGAAAATAATTTTTACCTTATAACTTATCAGTGGTAGGCTGTTTTTATACAGACGGCCCAGTTCTGTCATTCCCTTTTTCTCCCTCCACTTATTTGTCTCTTGAGAGCTGCAGCCAGTCTTTAATTTTTGTGTTCAGTGAAACATCTGCTGTTCTGAATGACCAGTTAAAGCAGGGATGGGATGTGGTTTGGGGAGCACTATCAACATGTCCACGGTCTTTAAGTAAATGTTTTAAATTAAAGTTTGCTGATTGAGAACACATTTTAATTTACCGCTCATAAGTAACACACAACTGGAATGCCATGTACCTCCAAGTCCACTCCCAAGTCGTTCAGTCCAAATATTTCCAGAATGTGTGGAAGGTGAACTGAATGCACTCATCTTTCAGAGCTGATTTGCAATTGGTTAAAAAGATGAGATTTTGTCTGACTTTGTAAACACCATCACTGACTGGCATTCGCTTGGCACGTGTCCGTCCTTTCTGATACTTCAACTAACACATTTTGGCTCTGTCCTTGTTCCAATTGCTTCTCTTTTTAGATAAAAGATTCAGTAACGGAATGAGCGGAATGAATACAACCTTGGTCACTTATTTCAGATCAGTGTGGGTGAAGGAGAGCAGCTTTCTTTGTAAATGTGAAGTGTGGATGTCAGTGAAATAACTCACGGCAACCTTGTAGCAATGCCCCTTTACCGTTTCCCCTCCTTGTGCTGCCCAGACGGAGACTGTTGAGGAGCCAATCGATGAGGAAACCGAGGCAGAGGAGAAAGATGCCACCGAGGATGAGGTGGAGGTGGAGGAAGAGGAGGAAGACAAGGACAAGCCGAAAACCAAGAAGGTGAACAAACCGCTGTCAGTCCTCGCCTCAATAGCGCTGAATTAGTGGTTGCTTTTCTCCTTGCTTGTTCCTCAGCTTTATTGCCACAGAAAAGGCAGAAAGCTGTTTGAACTACACATTCTAGATTTAATACATTTAAGTTTTGTTTTTCCCAACCATTCTTTACAGTACCAGTTCAATGAATTTAGCTGTTTTTGCACTCACACAAGCCATCGGTTTGAGAAGTTAATGGTTTTATATGGCTTTGAAAAACAAAATATACTATCTTGGATCCAGGTTGAGAAGACTGTATGGGACTGGGAGCTGATGAACGACATCAAGCCCATCTGGACGAGACCAGCCAAAGAAGTAGAGGAGGATGAATACAAGGCCTTCTACAAGACCTTCTCCAAGGTGAACTCGGCTGTACCTATATCTGCATTGACTCAAGCAGACCAATGCTGATCCCTTTAACTTTGTGGTCTTTTCACCAATCTGATCAGCTCTGACGTTCAGATGTGGAAAAAGTCCATAGTTTGCTCACTAGACAAATTAGTGCACAAAAATCAGAATTGGCCTCCCCTCTGTAAACCTGGCCCAATGTTCTTCCCTCTGGGTTTTTTTTTCCTGTCTTTAACATATCTCTACTTGGTCTTTGTAGTCTAAGCTGTGTTTCTGTATTATCCTTGGTGTCCACTGTTTGATGTTCTAACTAGATTTTGTCGCCCTGTGTTCCAGGACACAGACGAACCCCTCTCGTACATCCATTTCACTGCTGAGGGTGAAGTCACCTTCAAGTCCATCCTGTTTGTACCCGCGGCTGCCCCGAGGGGGATGTTTGACGAGTACGGCACCAAGAAGAATGACTACATCAAGCTGTTTGTCCGTCGGGTGTTTATCACCGATGACTTCAATGACATGATGCCCAAATACCTCAACTTTGTCAAGGGAGTGGTGAGCAAACCTTACCTGGCCTTATCTAACCTAAAACCACGACCCACATGAGTTGTGTTGATGTGTGAGAAAAAAATGTTGGTGGGAGGGCGGGAGTAAAGTAGGCCCGAGTGATATTGCAGTATGGTTTTAAGGTTGTCATCTACAGGTTAAATGGGGTTGTGAGATTCAGTCAGGAGTGTGAATACCAGTGCTTTTTGGTTAATGAAATTAATCAGATTGTGATTTCTTTTTTTTTTTTTTTAGGTGGATTCTGATGACCTGCCCCTGAATGTGTCCAGGGAAACCCTGCAGCAACACAAACTGCTCAAGGTGGGCCTCTTCAGGTTAACCAGGACCACTTCACATGGAGACCTGTGTCTGTTTTCTGGTGCCTCCCCAACAAGACAATTCTAATGTCAAATAGACCTCTTAATGGATTAACTGAAAAAATGGTGCTTTGTTACTGACACTTGCCCCCCCCCCCCCAGGTAATCCGCAAGAAGCTGGTACGCAAGACGCTGGACATGATCAAGAAGATCGCTGAGGAGCAGTACAATGAGAAGTTCTGGAAGGAGTTTGGCACCAACATCAAGCTGGGTGTGATTGAGGACCACTCCAACAGGACCCGTCTGGCCAAACTGCTGCGTTTCCAAACCTCCAACAGCGACACCGTGCTGGCCAGCTTGGAACAGTATGTGGAGCGCATGAAGGAGAAGCAGGACAAGATTTACTTCATGGCTGGCACGAGCCGGAAGGAGGTGGGTGGTGTTAGTGGGCACTGTGGCTGGAGGACGAGGCTATTGAATGTCTGTTCTGGAGGGCCGAAAAGCATTGGGTTATCCACTTCTAGTTAAACTGATTCACACCAGGTAGAGAGAAACGGAAGCATTTTGAATTCAGTAGGTAGATGTTGTGTTCTGTCATAATATTTGACTAGGTGATGGGAATTTGTGTGGGAGTCATTAAGTTGCGCCTAATAAAGCATTTCTCAAACTCTGTCCGGGTGCACATTTCACCACAGCACGCGCTACTGATTCACATGAACACGCTTCCACCTGCTGTGTCTTTTCTGACTACCGTTACGGGAGTTTCTGACCCTCCTGTCATTGGTCTCAGGCCGAGTCTTCCCCCTTCGTGGAGAGCCTGTTGAAGAAGGGTTACGAGGTAATCTACTTGACGGAACCAGTGGACGAGTACTGTGTCCAGGCCCTGCCCGAGTTCGACGGCAAGCGCTTCCAGAACGTGGCCAAGGAGGGTGTCAAGTTTGACGAGAGTGACAAGGCCAAGGAGTCCCGGGAGGCGCTGGAGAAGGAGTACGAACCTCTTACCACCTGGATGAAGGACAACGCCCTCAAGGACAAGGTAACATCCACTGGAGGACTTACTCCGTCCTCTTTGAATATTCTATTTCTACTTTTGCCTTGGGGAAATTATTTGCAAGCAGGCATTCTGATGGGAGTGTGTAGCTTGTCTTTTTTAATGTGACACATTCAACCCCTGAAGAGCCTTGCTTCTTAAGCCTGTAGATTCCACTCCCCAGGTCAAAGGCCTGGTTAATATGGGTCATGTTGTCCTTGTTTAGAACATGGAAGGCTCAAAACACACCAGGAAACATCATCAGATGTCTAGAAGCATGTGAAACGAGCCCCTGTCTAGTTAGAATTAAAGCAAAAGGTTTCCATGGGCATTGGAGGGGGAAATAACTTCATTCTCCAGTTAACATTCCCATATGTTCCTCAGATTGAGAAGGCCGTGCTGTCCCAGAGGCTGACCAAGTCTCCGTGTGCCCTGGTGGCCAGCCAGTACGGCTGGTCTGGGAACATGGAGCGCATCATGAAGGCCCAGGCCTACCAGACAGGAAAGGACATCTCTACAAAGTGAGTGCCTGACTGTGGTTCAGTGTTTTCAGGGGAACTCTACCCCCCCCCTTCCCCCCCACCTCTTGCTTATGTATTCTTGTCTTTCAGTTATTATGCAAGCCAGAAGAAAACATTAGAAATCAACCCAAAGCACCCTCTCATCAAGGAGATGCTGAAACGTGTTGCTGTAAGTATTCACATAAACCTGTACCAACTGTGGGAAGCTAGGCA
>JACXGI010008329.1:14503-34054 GCA_016801175.1 Esox masquinongy
CACCCCCCCCCCTAGACCGACGCCGAGGACAAGACTGCCTCAGACCTGGCCATGGTTCTGTTTGAGACGGCCACGCTGCGTTCGGGCTACCAGCTCCAGGACACCAAGGCTTACGGAGACCGGATAGAGAGAATGCTGAGGCTCAGCATGAACGTGGATCTCAACGAACAGGTTGAGGAGGAGCCGGAGGAGGAGGAGCCGGAGGAGGTGGCAGAGGAGGCCGAGGAGGTGGAAGAAGAGGAAATCCCAGATGAGGAAGATGATGTGGTTAGTTGGAGCATGCTATAGTTCCTGGTTGGTTTTGTCAAATGACTCTAATGGTTTTAGATGGCTATTGATTTACAGCTGACCGCCCTCTCTCTTTCTGACAGGTAACAGACAAAGATGAATTATAAAGCACTGTAAATGAGTGGGGATGAATTGATGGGCTTATCCTGGAGCTGAGCCACCAGACCACCACCCACGGCCAACCGAGTCCTAACCTGGTAATCCAGATTGAATTCTGCTTCAGTTCACATTTTTTCACTTCTGTTGTCTTGGAGTTGCTAAGTGAAACAATGGTGAAATGTAATGAGATTTCGTCTGAACATCCAGGCTAGCCAAGACTATCACAAGCTGGCCAAGATCCACATGGGCCAGTCAAGACTAGCCTGGGTTCAGATCTGATTGTGCCATCTAGCTTAACCAGATCTGAGCCAGGCTACCCAGGCCATCGGTTGCACTTCACTCACTCTGGGGAGGGACTGGATGGGATGGGGTTTTTTAAGGCTTGTTTTGTTTGTTTTTGTTTTTTTACATTCCTCCTGATTGTAAATTTGTTAATATTTAACTGAGCTGTCTTTGGAAAAGAAAAGATGTGATCGATGTTGCCACTTGATCCCATCAAATAAATATTTCCTGGAAAAGGGAACTACTCTTGTCAGTGGTTTTATATAACATTGCTGTAGAGACAGACTACAATTGTGTGATGTAAACTGAATTCCGACTGTGTTCTTTGATAAACACAAATTAAACTTTGAAACCAGTTATGCTGTTTAAAATCAGCAGAAATGCAATTTCATAATGAAAAAATTGACTACACCATTGTCTTCTAGCTGTTGTCCCCTTTGGCTGAAATTTCTTCATATACCATTTCCTGAAACTGTCTACCAGTCTCACATTAACTTGGAGGAATTTTTGCCCTCTCTTTACAGAACTGCTACAATTGTCATGTTTGATGGGAAGCAGGGCTGTCTTCAATACCTGTTCTGTCTCAAGTCTAGCTACAGTGTTTAGACAGGATTGACTTCTGGGCTTTTAGTTTGCCATCCCATAATCTTTTCCCATAATTTCTTGTGCCACTGTTGTAGCTTTGGGTTGTTGTCCTGTTGCAAGATTCATGTTGGCTTTTCTGCTTCAGCTTTTTGACAGATGACCTCATTCTCTAAGAATTCTCTGGTACTGTATGGAATTCATGGTTGTAAATGGTGCAATTTGAGAGTACTGGGATCTACTGGCCTGCAATCTGCAACTGTATTAGTATTGGTGCAGTTGCTCCTTCTGTGTTAAATAGGCTTATTTCAAATTAAATATGCACAAATATTTGTAAAACCAATCAGCAACTGGTTTAGACCTTGGCTACCTGGTGGCTGTTGAATACTTCTAGTTATGAGTTTAATGTGACATCCAAGCAAATTTTAGGAAAATATTTTTTTATTGGAGTTGCCTCCTGGTGTAAATAGATTTTTGTTTTCAGACATTCTTATGCTTTATGAAGGGAAAATATAGAGTTTGGTTGTAATTGAATCTGGATAAGTTATATAAACGCACACACGCATTAGTTTTTGCTTGCACATTTGGTTCTTCTACCAGCGGATGCGAATGACGTTAACTGGAGACTTTTAAAAGAAGTTGAGACGCTTGATTAGTTGAAGTTGGGCTTTGTCCTATACAGACGACGCTAAGGAGAATAACGGAGTAGTCCGCTAAAACCAATCTGTTTTAGCCATCACCAAAAATACCCCTTGATTTGGACGGCTACGGAAGTACACGTTAAAGATTTTGGAGGGGTGTTAGTCCGCAAACTAGTGTCAGACACGCTAAGAGGGATGTACATCGAAAAGGTTCAAGGGATCTCTGCTTATTGCACGAACATGTCCGACATACAGTATAGCACATTGCCAGCCGACCTGTGAAGAATGGAATTGCGCTGTCTAGCGCTATACCCTCAGAGTAAGGCACTGCACGATTATCCTTTTACTCTGGGAGATCCTTTGACGCACAGCTTCATGGAGGGTATTTTTCTGTCTTAAAAGAACACGAGATTAGGATGTACAACCTGCACGATGGTGGCCCAGAAAAAAATCCTATAAATCGTTTTCTACATAAAATGCCAGGGCGGATCACTAAGAAACGGTGAAACATATAGAAACGTAATGTTGCAATGCATACAACGGCCATGAGGTGGCATCCTAGTGTTAGTACAAGGGCTTCCTGTAGAAGGCCCCCACTAAACCATACACCCCATGGCCTTGTGGAGATCTGAGAGGTACAACCAGTGTGGTAAGCTCAATCTTGCCCTCTTATTCTGGGTGTACATTTTACTATATACTATCGATGGATCAGTCCATCCCATATTTTGGTCGTGTTAGGCTGTAGTGTAGGGGTATCGTTTAGAACCAAGGGGGTAGTTGAGCCACCCATGTTGTCACCTGTCATTTAGCGAGAGGTCATCATTTCATGGAGTCTGTGAAGGAAGGCACCGGATGGGAAAATTGCTAACCAAGATCCAAAAACGGTTAAAAAAAACCCTGGACATTGTCAAATAGTGTATTATGTTATTGTTTTCCTTGTTCTTGAATTTTCTGTGATGGTTTGTACATCGGTTAAGGTCTCCAAGCTGCAATATGCCCCTCAAAACTAGCATGAATTTGCATCATTATACTGTAACTGTGTGGGCTAAAATAGTCTACATATTTGCCAAGTGTAAAACAGTGTCCACAAAGATTTCCAATGGTTCGTCCATATGAACTATTAAATATTCTAGTGTATTTTATTGTTACAGAGCAGACAACAGTATGAAAAGTGTATTCAACAGTCGGCCTCTTATTCGTTCAAAGATTTGTTCTACCTTTTTGCTCACCGGCAGCTTTAAATAATCTCTCTCTTTATCGCCCATGTTTGCCTTTGCTCAGAAACGTTTTTGTAAAGTATTGTACCTGAGGCAAGAGGCCTGCAGGAATCATTCACCTGTACAATAAAGATTGAAAGCATTTCAAAATACTAATTGTAATAATAATAAAGTAATGTGTAAATGGTTTATCCGATACTGATGAAAATACTCTCACATTATATCCGGCAGTCTGCACTTAAACCTGTCAACACTATCATTTTAAATCAAAAGTGCTGGAATTAGGGTTGCCACCTGTCCCGTATAATATGGTATTGTCCCGTATGGAAACATAAAATGCACTGTCCCTTACAGAATCAATACGGGACGTGATTTGTCCAGTATTTTTGTGCACACCCTACTCTAATGCATGCATTACGTTTTCACAAGCTTGGATTGACATGAGAAATAATAAAACCTAAAGAGTTTCATGAGACATAGCGGAGAAGTATTAAATCAGAAAGATACACAGTTCAAGAAATCTGGCAATTCTGGTTATATCCCACTTGGTGAAAAGTCAAGTAACTTTTATTGGTAACACTTTATTTGAAGGGGAGTGCATAAGAGTGACATGACATTGTCATGATACTTTCATAGTCATGACATGACACATGTAAGAATCATGAACGTTTATGAAGGTTGACATTGTTTGGGATGTCTTTGTTATGACCACTTGACATTAATTGAGTCAACACAACCTGTCAATGTCTTTGTTATGACAACTTGACATTAACTAAGACAAAATATCCTGTCAATGTCTTTGTTATGACAACTTGACATTAACCACGACAACATTAGATTAGATTCAAGTTTATTGTAATTAAACAAGTACAGTACAATGAAATTAAAGGAGTAGGGTAGCATGTGCAACTGAAATGCAGGGATAGCAGCAATGATGTTCCCGAGGTAGACATGTACCTGTAACAACTGAAAACTTCAGACTTTGCAAGGCAGTGTCACAGTCCAGTAGAACAAAGGGTGGATATGGTTAGTGATGGGTCACGGAATTCAGCAGGGTTACAGCAAATGGAAAGAAAGTGTTCCTGAGCCTGCTGGTGTGGGAACAAAGAGACTTGTACCACCTGCCTGATGGAAGGAGGGCAGTTTGTGGCATGGATGTGAAGGGTTCCTGATGATGCCACACACCCTGTGCAGACACCGCTTGTGCAGGAGGTCTACAATGGCCGGGAGCTGGGTACCAGTCATGTGCTGGGCGGTTTCCACCACCCGTTGCAGGGCCTTTCAGTCGGCTACGGAGCAAAAGCCAAACCATGCTGTGGCGCAGTTAGTCAGAAACATTACCTGTCATAAACATGTCATAGCAGGCCTGATTATCAAACTTGAAGAAACGATTTAGCTTTATGTGTTAGCATTAAATACAACTGTCATATGTGATTGGTTTTGACATTGGTTGTCATGAGACCATTATAATTGTGTCATGAATATTTTCCTTGACCTCAAGTGGCACAATTTGGACTTGTCATAAAGATGTCATGACGTGTTAAAACACTGTCAAAGACTTTCATAACAGTGTCATGAATATTTTTCTTGACCTCAGGTACAGTGGTACAATTTGGACTTGTCATAAAGATGTCATTAAGTTTGTCAAATACTGTCAAAAAGATGTAATTAAGTCTGTCAAATGCTTTTAAATACCTTAACAAAAGCAATACATTTCCTTTATTGTTCTTGCACAACAAATGTTTCCTAAAAAAAACAACTACTTTCAACAATCCTACTTTGGTAACACTTTCCGATAAGGGTACATGAACAACCATTAACAAATGCAGTAATTACCTTTAACGAACATTGATGAACAATGATGAACAAGACATGAACAAACGGTTGACAATGATAACCTTTACTTTATTAATGGTTTACAAATGTATTAAAAAACAGAGTGTAGTGTCATTTGTTCATGTTGACACGGGACATAAACTCATGTCGTTTTTTGCAAGAACACAATTTGTTATGGTTGATACAGGACATCTATTCATGTATAGTACCTAGTTCTTTGCATGAACAATAACCCAAGTAATATAAGCTATTCATAATATAATCACATTGAAAACATTATTTATAAAGTAGGCTAGATAGTGATAGTTTAACAAATTACCTTCATGTTAACACAAATAGAACATGGCTGCGCAAGTTAGCAAAGTGCTACCCGGAACTGACAAACACTTGACTGGAGCTAGCATACAGCTAACTGGAGCCAGCTTACAACCAACCGAAGCCAGCTAACAACAAGGAACAAGCTAATCGCTAACCCTTACAGTGCAACGATTGCAAAGTTCCTAACAATACAGTTACAAAATTCAATTATATTAATCATAGGGATATTGTCAGGAGTGTTGTTTTCGAAAAAAACAATTCAGTACAGTACAGTAACAAATTCGTTTTTTCCAAAGGAATGCACCACCGTCATGGCATTTTACATAGACATGGGTCTTTGTCATAGTTATACAATTACCACGCTTTTCCAACCCTCTACATACACTTTATCAGGCAAGTTATCAAACTGTATCGAAAGGTCCAGTGTACTTTTGTACTTTACCGACCAGGAAAACAGGATAAATGATGAGAAAGACATGGCTTTTCTTCGAAGAGTTACGAGAACGCGCAGGTGTTTTGATCGTTAACAGTCCCAACGCAACACGACTACGTCAAACTGCCCCCTATAGGCCAACCGCAGTAAGTGTTCTTCAATATAAAAGTGTCCTTCACAATTCTATATCAACCCCAAATGCGACCATACATTTTGTACGTGTCACACCTATTTGTAGACGCAAGTAGTCAGTCTACCTTTTAATAATGGTTACCTTTTAATAATGGTTTTAATAATGGTTACTGTAACTGTAATCATATTAATAAATTGGATTATGTATATTATCTCTTGAATGATGTATATTACTTAGCCTATTGTTCATGCAAACCACTAGTTACATGAATGAATGTCCTGCAACAACATTAACAAAATTACAGTACAAACTATGTTCCTGCAAAAAACTTTGATATTAACTTGACTTGTTTTTTCACATCATGGAAAAGTCTGCCCAAGCCCCCATTATAATGGCATATGGCTAACCAGTGGTGCCACTATCATTTTGAGGTGAATCTTCAGTGACTCAGGAGTGCTATTACCTTTATGACTCCATATTTCCAATTTGTATTTCTGCCATGCATGCTCAATATGCTGAGTATGAGCACCAGTCTCCGGAAAGTTCCTTCTATGGCAGACAGAATACTGGCTAAATAGTTTCTTCAAGTTTGATAATTAGGCCCATGTTTATGACAGGTTATGTTATCTTGGTTACTGTCAAGTTGTCATAACAAAGACATTGACAGGATATTTTGTCTCAGTTAATGTCAAGTTGTCATAACAAAGACTTTGGCAGGTTATGTTGTCTCAGTTAATGTTAAGTTGTCATAACAAAGACATCCCAAACAATGTCAACCTTGCATAAAAACTGACATAATCAACCGAATGACACCTAATGACAACATTCATAAACGTTCAAAATGATTCCTTCATGTGTCATGTCATGGTTATGACAGTATCATGACAGTGTCATGTCACTCTTATGCACACCCCTTCAAATAAAGTGTTACCCTTTCATTTATGTAGCACAATTAAAAACAACAGGGGACCCAATGTGCTTGACAGTCGAGGCAGATGGATTAACATCTGTCTCAATACAGGTAGGCTATACGTGCAGGCGCTGGAACAAACGTGTTGGACGGGCTTTTGATTTCCATGGGCGGGCACATATAGAATTGCTTCTTCAGCACGAGGGACGCAAAACAAATAATTTTTGCGTGCATGGCTTGCTGAAGCTATATACTAGCAAAATACATCTGTCAATCAAATTCGAAAGCTAGTAACTACATGTACAGTACAGTAGTTACACATTCTTTGTAGCTTAGTGCTAGAGCACATCTTCGATCGCATTTGCAGATGAAGGCAAGATAGCTAGCCTATATTCCCAGCAGTTATTAGTGAAGTACAGTGTTAGGAAGCATCTTACCCAAACTATTTTTGGGGGGCAAAGCATTCTCGCTGGGGGGCAATGCCCCCGTGCCCCCCGGGTCTGTATACATGATTAAAGGAATAAAACATAAAAGGCAACAATACATAATATAATACAATAGTACAGTACATATAACACATAGAGGACAGGACTAAAATTGAAAACACTTAAGACAACTAAAATGATAAATACGTAAAATAATACAATAATATGTAGAGGGCAGGACTAAAATGGAAAACAATTAAAACAACTAAAATGATAAAATCCAGATCAAAGTAATACAATAAGATGTTAAGAGAAATTGAATAAAACCAAACACTGATTAAAATACAGTAAGAGGATGTTAATAATAAGTAAAGAGTGGACTTGACAAAAACCAAAGAGAAAACCTCAGACTGAACTAAAAGCAAGAGAAAAAAGATGGGTCTTTTAATCTGATTTAAAGTTGTCAATGGTGGAACAGGACTTAATGTGAGGTGGGAGACTATTCCAGAGCATGGGAACAGCAACAGAAAAAACTAGGCTACCCCATCCTTCCTGGAGGATGGGTTCTTGCTTCTTCAAAATATACCAAATAGTTTATTTTGAAAGACCAAACATCTTGCCCATGTCTATGATCTGATGTTTTTATCCTTAATATAATTGATGCAACTGTTCTTTACTCTTATTGACTCTATTTCCATTACATTCATGTTGAGAGTAGCAGAAGACTTTGAAATTGATGCATAAAAACCACAAATTGGTACATAAAAATTCACCAGAATGCAGGAAATGACGTTTCTGACACTCAAAATCTCATCATGGGGGACCACCAGACCCCCTGACTTTTGTGTCCCCCAGGCTTGGGGCTGCTGCAAGGTGTCCCTTATTTTTCCACATTGAAGGTGGCAACCCTAGCTGGAGTACAAAGCCAAAAGAACAAAAAACATGTCAAGTACTTTTGTTCACTGTACAACACAAGTACAATAAAACACATAAAAAAACAGACATTTTCTCTTGATGTGTTTGTGTTAATTTAAATCTGTTGCTTGGCATCCTTCCTGGTGAAACCCTTTGGTTCTACCAGTAGACCAGGTTGCTTGGTTATGTGTCACATCCTCACACACTGTCTTGTCACTGATGAGAATTTATTAACCACAGTGATCTGATTCTGCAGTGGAACTATTCAATTTCTCATTAAAATATTTTCCACATTATAATGTTCTACAAACCTGTCTAATATTGTGTTTAGCCAACCTTGGTTGGGAAAATAGATTATTTTAAAAGGTTGGGTGGTCAAGTGGTCAATACTAGTGGCCTAACCTTAACCTCCTAAGACCTGAGCTTTGATAATGTATGCATTTTTAATTTCGCTAAGCTATTTGGGATTGGTGGGCTTGATAAGTATACTATTTAAGCATGGCGCAGACAACTGTCCTCTAATAAGCGCAATAGGTTTAAGTTAAGCAGAATTAATTACATGGTGCAGGAAGCCCAAAACATGTCCTCACATGTGAACACAGGGTCTCAGGAGCATAAATATTAAATCAGAGTAAGAAGTTGTGTTTAACCGTACATGAGGAGGGCTATTCAATATTCATGGGCAACCGCAACTTTTGCCTACACACGCAGAAAAACATTGTCTTTTGTCACAACTCTGCTGAGACATTCAAGGGAATTTGGGTGCAGGCATGGATCTAGTTCAGAACCACCTTTCTGCTTTCTAGGATGTTCGGTCCTTTTGCTTAAAATATTTCTGTTTCGCAACCACATCCCACATGTGATCATCTAAAGTGGTTTTACATTGCACTGGGCTCTGGTCGAGGTTGTTAGTAGAAATAATTCACAGTGTAAACCAGGCTGGTACTGTGCATAGGTGCTGCTCTGTGTGTGCAGTGCATACTCAACTTCTGATCAAGGAATGGGTTGTTATTGTTATTTTTAGAATGTATTTTTGCTGTATTTTAAGCAGTGCCATCTACCCAGCTAGAAAGATGTGCATGTGGAGGGAGATGGAGAGGAAGGGCCAAGCCGGGTCTCGAACCCCATGTCTCCAGGGGCGTGACCATGGAATAGGTTATTTCATTCTAACTTTTTCTGCAACTATTTTAGTCCAGTAAGAAAAGAATAAAATACCACATAATTCTTCCAGTTATCCACAGAGATATTCTGAACAACATAAATCTCTATTGACTTTCCCTGCCCGGTTTCAGACCAGACACACATACATGAATATTGTGCATATCCCGAATAGCAATATGTTCCCTATTATAGGGCACTACTTCAGACAGAGGCCCTATGGGCCCGGTGAACACTGGTCCTCCGCTATGTGTGGAATAGGGTGGGAATTGGGAGGCAGCATCATCCCCATCCTCATTGTTTCCGCCTCGTCCCCAGAGGTGTGGTTGACCAGTTTGCTGGGCACAGCCACACTGGCAGAGAACAGCGAATCCGGGAATGTTCTGTACAGCTTCCAGGTGACTGTCCCCAGGACCCGCTTGCAATCAGGGTGTCCAAGGACCCATCTCCATGATTGTCACCACCACAGCACAGGTGAGGTATCAAACAATACCAAGCACAGATGAGGTCTCACATTATCACAGCACAGGTGGGGTATCAAACATTACCACAGCACAGGTGAGGTATCAAACATTACCAAGCACAGATGAGGTCTCACACATTATCACAGCACAGGTGAGGTATCAAACATTACCAAGCACAGATGAGGTCTCACACATTACCACAGCACAGATGAGGTCTCACACATCATCACAGCACAAGTGAGGTATTGCACATTAACACAGCACATTATCAAGCACAAGTGAGGTATCACACATTACTACAGCACAGGTGTGGTATCAAATATTACCAAGCACAGACGCGGTCTCACACATGACCACAGCACAGGTGAGGTATCACACATTAGATTGAGTAGAATTTTCGCTAGCTTACATTCCACTCCATGTACTCCATATCATGTGTCAGTGACAGGAAGTAGCAAGGAGTGGAACATTTGCTGGATCTCAGACTAAACATTCACCTGATTCCCGTTAGTCTTTCCCTAGCTTGTCCTGCTATTCTGGGTATTGTAACTGACTTTCCCTAGCTTGTCATGCTACATTTGGTATTGAGACAGACTTTCCTTAGATTGTTGTAATACTCTGGGCATTGTGACAGACTTTCCCTAGCTTGTCACGCTATGGGTATTGTGACAGACGTTCCCTAGCTTGTCATGCTACTCTGGGTATTGTGACAGACTTTCCCTAGCTAGCTTGTCATGCTGCTTTGGGTGTTGTAAATACTTTGCTTCAGTAATCAAAGGGTCATAGGCTGAACCCCTTCCTCCAGTGATCATTTAGCTGTTTCTAATCTTCAGGTTCCACTGACTGGTACTACCACCCTGGATTTTGAAATGCCACCAAACAAATGTGGGTTTTCAATCCTGGCTGTGGACAGTATGGAGGACCGGACTCTTGAGAGGCTCACAGTGATCCTGACAGACATCAATGAACCCCCTGTTTTCGTAGATGAAGCGATTTTGTGTGTGTGTGTGTGTGTGTGTGCGTGTGTGTGTGAACCTGTGTATAAGGGGAGATTTCCAAACCACACCCAATGTGTGTTACTGTATTCTATAAGAGTCCGTCCTGTATGCCCAAGAGAAATCCACACCAGGACAGTGCTACAGGATCTCTGATCCTGAGGACCAGCATTTTACTTCATGATTAACTCAACCATTGACACACACACACACACACACACACAAACATACTCATTCCATACCAACTGAGCTAATCTAGAAAATAAACTGAAGTGGACTGTATTGAAGCAGGTTCAACTGAGCAGATCAACAGTTACACACGCACCATAGTGTGTACAGTACATGCTAAAGTTGGTCGATCTGCTCGCATGTTTTTGTTTTACTGTAGTTCACAATGAGCTCATCCAACCCACCATTTTGCTGAGATCAGGATCCCTGACCACAACTAAACAGTTGGACTACCTGATGGACCCCAGCAGGTTCAGATGAGTCTGCATAACACAACGTGCTGAGAATGTACCATTGTGTTTGTTAAGATACAGTATTTCCACACGCCCAGGCGATAATGGGATACACAGACAACTCAAGCTTGGCTGCTAAATGTAGGCAACCCAATGTGTGAATATAATGATTATTATGTCTTCTGCAGTCTGCAGTAGATATTTTTCGACAAGATGTTTTTACTCTGGTAAAAAAAAAAAGTCATACATTTTTGGTCAATTTCTCTCTTTGTATTGAATGATGTGGATTAAAAAGACAATATTCATTAATGTAGCCTATGATTTATGGACTGGATTAAAGTTTTTCACAAAACCTGTTTTATTGATTATGTCTAAAAGAAGGACAACAAATCCAGCTTTTTTGAAAGAATACAAGCTCACATTTAAATGGCCTACTGTCTGTATAATATGAGCACCTATCTCTTCTGTTATCTCCATAGGACAGACAGGCAGTCAAGTTCAGAACTATTATTTTGGGTATAGGCCAATGCAGTGAATACACCTAGTAAATCAGACTAGTGCTTAACAGGTAGGCCTGATGTGTGATTTATAATAACAGGAAAACTTTCCTCCCAAAACTTCAGTTTGTGGTTAAAACAACTAAAGAATGCCCCTACTTGAGTCAAACAGTCTGATTTTACAGAACTGTCCTAATTAAACAGCGTTGAGAATGGAACAATCTGTGTAAACCATTGTGTGTTGATGTGCTTAAAGCTGCCATCTGGTGGTTCAAACAAGCATTAGCGTAGATATTAAAAGAATATGACGTCATGCACAAAACATAATATTGACTCACCTCCCATATCACACAGTTTACTGAGAAATAAAGCACATATTACATGAGAAGCCCTGTACACCAGCAGTTCCCAAATCTTTCCATTTGCAAGACGACCATTCATGAAGTGCTCTAATCTTGTTTTCTGTAAAAGGTCTTGCCGGCTCAAACTCAGTCAATTTTGTCAGTGTATGTAACTAATTAAAGGGAACTAATTAAAGAGAATTGTTACTGACATCATTATCATTAACAATTTGAATCGAGAAAAGTGTGATGTTAATAATTGAAACCTTTAATCCTTTTGAAGTCTAGAAGCATTGCAGACCGTTTCTGTAGCCCAGTGAACCACCACACTGCCAATCCCAGTCTTACGTCATATTACAGGGTCATTCATGGGAACTGACAGTGAGTGACGGGAACAACACCTTACCCAGAACACTGGTCATCAGCGTTGTCAACAGAAATGACAACAAACGCTTTTGTTAGGACATTAATTGACCAGTAAAGATCAGTCATGACCAAATAAATAACGTCATCTGAACAGTTCCTTTCCCTGTACTGTTGCCCTCAGCAACTGACTGTCTGTCCGACAAGGACTAATGACTGTGTTCTCCACATATAAATAGCAGCACTATACTGTACACAAACTATGTTAATCTCCCTGCCTCTAGATAATCCTACACTGATTCTCTGTGTGTGTGTGTGTGTGTGTGTGTGTGTGTGTGTATGTGTGTGTGTGATGTCCTAAACAGTACAATCACAGCGTTCAGTGTTTCTGAGGAGCTGAGTCCTGGGCATATTGTGACCCACATTATTGCAGTCATACCTGATGATTCTCTTTACGTCGGCCTCGTCGTAAATATGATAATAACTACTACCTGGCCATACACAGACGTGAGTTTACTAGTAGTATGTTAGTAACTACTACCTGGCCGTACACAGATGTGAGTTTACTAGTACATAGTATGATAGTAACTACTACCTGGCAATACACAGATGTGAGTTTACTAGTAGTATGATCATAAATACTACCTGGCCATACACAGATGTGAGTTTACTAGTACATAGTATGATAGTAACTACTACCTGGCCATAAACAGATGTGAGTTTACTAGTACATAGTATGTTAGTAACTACTACCTGGCCATACACAGATGTGAGTTTACTAGTCCATAGTATGATAATAACTACTACCTGGCCATAAACAGATGTGAGTTCACTAGTACATAGTATGATAGTAACTACTACCTGGCCATACACAGATGTGAGTTTACTAGTACATAGTATGATAGTAACTACTACCTGGCCATACACAGATGTGAGTTTACTAGTAGTATGATAACAACTACTACTTGGCCATACACAGATGTGAGTTCACTAGTACATAGTATGATAGTAACTACTACCTGGCCATACACAAATGTGAGTTTACTAGTAGTATGATAGTAACTACTACCTGGCCATACACAGATGTGAGTTTACTAGTAGTATGATAGTAACTACTACCAGGCCATACACAGGTGTGAGTTTACTAGTACATAGTATGATAGTAACTACTACCTGGCCATACACAGATGTGAGTTTACTAGTAGTATGATAATAACTACTACCTGGCCATACACAGATGAGTTTACTAGTAGTATGATAGTAACTACTACCTGGCCATACACAGATGTGAGTTTACCTTCATTTATTCAATCTCAGGGTACTTTGGGCCTAATGGTCCGTATTTAGAAAATGTTACTGCCTGTATTTAGAAAACGTTATGGCCTGTATTTAGAAAACGTCATGGCCCGTATTTAGAAAATGTTATGGCCCGTATTTAGAAAACGTTATGGCCTGTATTTAATAAACGTTACTGCCCGTATTTAGAAAACATTACTGCCTGTATTTAGAAAATGCTATGGCCTGTGTTTAGAAAACGTTATGGCCTGTTTTTAGAGAAAGTTATGGCCCGTGTTTAGAAAATGTCATGGCCTGTGTTTAGAAAACGTTATGGCCTGTATTTAGAAAACGTTATGGCCCGTATTTTGAAAACGTTATGGCCCGTATTTAGAAAACGTTATGGCCTATATTTAGTAAACGTTACTGCCCGTTATTAGAACATGTTACTGCCCGCATTTAAAAAATGTTACTGCCTGTATTTAGAAAATGTTATGGTCTGTGTTTAGAAAACATTACGGCCCATGTTTAGAAAATCTTATGGCCCGTGTTTAGAAAATGTAATGGCCCGTCTTAGAAAACGTTATGGCCCATGTTTAGAAAATGTCATGGCCCATATTTAGAAAATGTTATGGTCCATATTTAGAAAACGTTACGGCCCATATTTACAAAACTTTATGGCCCGTATTTAGAAAACGTTACGGCCTGTATTTAGAAAGTGTTATGGTCCATATTTAGAATACTTTATTGTCCAAATTTAGAAAACATTATGGCCCGTGTTTAGAAACCGTTATGGCCAGTCTTTAGAAAACGTTATGGCCTGTGTTTAGAAAACAAAATGGCCTGTATTTAGGAAACGTTATGGCCCGTATTTAGAAAATGTTATGACCCGTATTTAGAAAATGTTATGGCCCATATTTAGAAAACATTTTTTGGGAAAGCAGAGTCAGGTTCCCCTTGCCTATATACTCTTTCTATGATATAAAAGGCAAAACTAATCTTAGATTATAGCCACAACTCTGAGAGACTTATTATTCAATGGTATAAATGGTATAGATTATTATTGTTGATTTTATAGATTTGCTTCTGTCTCTCCTCATATATCTTTTAGGCATGTAATATCTTAAGAGTGTTATTTCTGCCAAGGTTATGCTGGCAGTGCTATAATGGTGCATACTGTAGTTATATCAATTGTAGAAACATTGCATGCGCAATGTATAGGATTAAATGAATAAAACTTCAACTTCAACCCCACCTCCTAGACATTTCCTGAAACTCTGGTTTGTGGTTCCTGACGCATATAAAGGCCTAAAGCAGATAGACTACATGGAAGCTTGCCACGAAATTCCACAACTACTCCGGCGAGCACCAACATTAGAAGCTGCTTAAAATTCCATTCTATATTGATTCCCTGCATTAAGGAAAGACCCATCAGAGTAAAACCCTTACAGTTTACACAGAGTTTTGCAAGTTTTTCTCAAGCAGTGCACAGCCAGTTTATATTCTTCCAATTAATTTCAATGTATGCCGGATAATGTGCCCAAAAGATGACTGAACACATATGCAATCGAATCTGAATCCCACAGCAGTTAGTTATCCGATTATTTAACTTATCGGATAAAAACAATGGTAGAAAAATAATATTTAATCTATTTTAGGCCTAAACTATTGCCTTCCCCTTGTATTATTCTTATCCAATTCTGAAATTCCACATGAGAGTACTTCACATTGTTCGTAATGGGAGAGCCACCCATTACCCCTTCACACATCACCATAGATATTTCAAAACCTGTGCATGCTTCTGCTGTGCTGAAAATGACTGGTATTAATATTTTAGAATATATAATATGTTTGGTATTCTGCCATTGTTATTTTGGCAATTCTCAAATGATTCAGTAATATATGTCTAAGAATGACAATGTTTAGAACCTAGAAAGTTGCTGTGTAATTCCAGAAACTATTACACGAGGAGCCACTCCTTAGATTCCATGAAGAGCCTACTCTTGAAAATGTCAATCTCCATGTATTACTTTTATAAAGAAAAGACTTACGTCAAAATAAACCACCTACAAGTCATTTTGTGGAAAGAAGCCTGGGTACCAAGAGTGAACCTATATTCATGAAAGCATACATTGCAACTAAAACTGTTTGGAATGGAGGACTAACCAGAACAGCAGCATCACTCATGTATAGGGAGAACAAAAGAAATCTGGGAGTAGTTTACTGTCAGGAGAAACATGACTTCCTTACCCCAGGCCAGTAAAGATAAATTTTCCTTACAAGATGGGGATGCTTCCAAAACAATAAACATTGTTAAACCACCTGCATTCTTGAATACACTAGAGCGGCTCTGAACCCAGTTCCACAAAGTTTAAACACTAAAAAACACTCTACCTCAGTAGGAAGAAGTGCAGAACCTGTCTGTTTATTTCCCTAGGGGTAAAATGTATCACAACCGAGCCCCCACATGTTCAAACTTCCACCCAACCCTCATCTTCAAACTTCCTACCGCAATCAACCTGCCTATTTCAAAATTAATAATTATTATTATTACTACAATTCAGCTCTAATGCTAAATTGACCAACCTTGCCAAGCCGATCACATTAAACGACTGTGTTTCCTAAAAGTTGTGGCAAAGATAAGGGGTTACACACTGTAAGACTTTCACTTGGTTGGTAGTGATGCGCTGATATGCTGTGTTATGCCTTTTGTGAGGTTCTCACGTCGCTCTGGATCCAACTCCTCCCCGTCACGCTCCTCACCTGCCACCGTTACGCACTCACTTCCCGATACTCATGAACGCACCCAGCAATCCAGATCCCAATCACCGGAATACTAAACACCTGTGCCCTGTTTACCTCTCTATTTAGCCTGTGCTCTGCCTCCACTCCAGTGTGAGGTATTGTTCGTAGTGGACCTGCCAAGCCGTTGTTTAGCACATTGCATTTGCCTGTTTGCTCCCAGCCTGTTGCTCTTTCCCTTCCCTTCCCATCCCATCCCACTCCTATCCTGTTATCTAGAAACCTGCATCCTGACCTGTCTGCCTGCCCCTTGGATTCTCCTACCGCCTAACCCTGCCTGTACTGTTGCCCTCGCGGACTGATCACCCGGTATTCCGACCTGCCTGCCTGTCCCTGGATTCTCCTACCGTCTACTCCTACCTGTACTGTTGCCTTTGCGGACTGATCACCCGGTATCCTGACCTGCCTGCCTCTGGTTTCTCCTCTCTGTCGATTTCTGCCTGTGCCGTTGCCTTCGTGGAGTGATCTCCTGGTTACCGAACCTACCAGTCCGTCTCTACTGTTTTTGCTCCTGCCTACTCCCCTGTACCAAATTAAATCGACAGTTGCGTTTCTGCAATTGGAACCACACACCCTGGGTCTCGGTGTTCATTACACCTTTGTCAGGCACCTCAGGCTTCACATTTTTCAGGCCTCTCATTTTCACTGCGTAAGACTGTTTTTACACTATGAAACTTCAGACAGGAAACACCACGTCTTGGTTTAACCATTTGTTAGAGATACAATGCTCAACAATACACATACAGCTTCCTCACTCAAAACTTTTCTTTTCAACTTTTTTGGAAAGGAAAAAAAAAGTGCAGTGGTCTCTTATTTTTTTCCGGAGCTGTATGATGTCTTGGCGTAAGGTTCTGTTCCTTTGGAGTAACTCACCGCCATCACATGATGGTGCATACCATACTAGTAATAACATGAACACTGTGAGATTATAATAGCAACGTGGATGGCAATGAGCAAGGTTTCCCCCCGCAGAAGGAAACAGAACCAACAGGTGGAGGCTGGGGTAGCGGGTGGGTTATGCGACCGGATAAGAGTGAGATACCCGACAGAGTGAGTACCCTGACTGGATAAACAAACTGCAATATTAGATTATGAAATCTTGAGACTGTGGTAGGCGCGATGCTGACGTCAGCTGATGCATCTCTGAGCCAATGCCCACTCAGGTTCCCTGGCTGAACTAGCTGCTCTCCCGTAAAATGTTGTTCACAAAACAATGCAGTTTTATTTTTGTGACATAGGATCCCAGAACCAGCACCTCCAAAGAGAAAAATCTTTATGGTAAGAACTGAACTAGTGTGAATACAACAGTGCCACTATTTGCTTGTAGCTCTGTTTGAATTGCTAGCTGACTATCCTCTACTCTCTTCCAAGAAGTGACCAAGATCAGGAAGTGACCAAGATCAGCATATTATTTGATGGAGACGAAGTTGATCCTGGTGAGACGCTTCTCGTGTCCATACTTCTCACAGATCTGTTGTGCTGTCTTGCTAATTACCACTGTCAGTCAGCATGGCAGCACAAAACGCATCAGACTATAATCTCTTCTGGTATTATCTAAAACCTGATTCTGACCTCACCTGTCAGTCACAGGCTGAGTGTACGAGTACAACAGTAATTCTGGAGCCCGGGGGTTGGAAAGACGTTCCCACTGTGGGGAAGGGAAGGGTTAATATATCTGAGGTCTGATTCCTCAATATAATGCATAACTTGTATGCTGATTAGATATTTTCCAAATCATTATTTAAGTAAAGCCTCAGATTTTTTTAGGAAATGATTTTTGCATATCTATTGCGCAAATATTTTTGTGCAGAGATTGAGAAACTCAAATGTGTTGTACATCTGTTTTATATCAGTTGTACCTCTCCTTTTCGGATTAATAAATGTTATGTCGGATTAATAAATGTTATTTAGATGTTACACAACCACTGACTTACGGACCGTTTCAGTCGTCATTAAAATTATCTGGAAGTCTTCTGCTGATGACTCACAAATCCAGCTGCCTTTGTTCCATAACCGTCAACTTTGTAATACTTATAATCACAAATATTTAAAAAATCATGCTTTGTGAAAATATATTTAAACTCTTCATCCTAAAAGGTCCATACATAAAACATTAAAACAAACAAGAAAAATGTTGAACACTGAAAACTCTTTTTGACAGGAGTAGAACATTTAAAGATGTGCTTTGAGTGAACAGACAAGATGTGGTCAAGATCAGGTCAAAGGATGTATGTTAGAGGCAGGTATAACAGGTATTACTGTGAATGTCCTGAGAATTGGTTGGCTCTTTCTGGGAGAGCGGTCCACGCCCTGTTCATTAAGTTAACAACTACAGTACTGTGCAAAAGTCTCAGGCACCAACTTATGAGCACAACTGTATATAAACAGCTCTGGAAAAAATTAAGAGACCACTGCACCTTTTTCTTTCCTTTCCAAAAAAGTTGAAAAGGAAGGTTTTGAGTGAGGAACAGAAGCGTTCAATTGCAGTGGTCTCTTAATTTTAACCCTTCTGTTCCTCACTCAAAACCTTCCTTTTCGATTTTTGGAAAGGAAAGAAAAAGGTGCAGTGGTCTCTTAATTTTTTCCCGAGCTGTATACAGTATCTCACAAAAGTGAGTACACCCCTCACATTTTTGCAAATATTTAATTATATCTTTTCATGTGACAACACTGAAGAAATGACACTTTACTACAATGTAAAGTAGTGAGTGTACAGCTTGTATAACAGTGTAAATTTGCTGTCCCCTCAAAATAACTCAACACACAGCCATTAATGTCTAAACCGCTGGCAACAAAAGTGAGTACACCCCTAACTGAAAATGTCCAAATTGGGCCCAATTAGCCATTTTCCCTCCCCGGTGTCATGTGACTTGTTAGTGTTACAAGGTCTCAGGTGTGAATGGGGAGCAGGTGTGTGAAATTTGGTGTCATCGCTCTCACACTCCCTCATACTGGTCACTGGAAGTTCAACATGGCACCTCATGGCAAAGAACTCTCTGAGGATCTGAAAAAAAGAATTGTTGCTCTACATAAAGATGGCCTAGGCTATAAGAAGATTGCCAAGACCCTGAAACTGAGCTGCAGCACGGTGGCCAAGACCATACAGCGGTTTAACA
>JACXGI010008330.1:0-19002 GCA_016801175.1 Esox masquinongy
TCTCTCTCTCTCTCTCTCTCTCTCTCTCTCTCTCTCTCTCTCTCTCTCTCTCTCCCTCTCTCTCTCTCTCTCTCTCTCTCTAGTAACTGTCTGACCATCCTCATATTATTTTAAGCAGAAAGGAACACCATTGCCTGAAAGGAGTTAGGAAAAAGTAACAGTCTGTTAGAATCAGAGTGTTAAAATCAGGCACTCTGAGCAGCCCTGACGGCACCCTGTTCCCTCTCTAGCCCAATTCTTTTCACTAAGGTCCATAGCCTCTGATAAAGACGTACTGTAGTGCACAACACAGTGAATAGCGTGCTGTTTAGGATGCAGCCATTGAGAGGTTGGGACAATGGCAGCATGGCAGCCGAAGCGACCCCACGCCCAGACAGTCATCCCGGGTTACAGGCTTATATTGTCACTTCCTATCACTGAGTACGAGTTATGTTGTCACTTTCCATTGGAAACCCCGTTAGAGACAATAGTAGCCAGCCAGTCACCCAGTGGATGAGCGTAATATGCCAACAGTGGTGGAAAGAGACTACCCAGGGGTCGAAGTCTTGGTTGGATTGTGCCTGTCTGAGAGGTCTTCCAGACTACTGTCTAACAAGGATGGTGAGCTACAGAGAAATCCCGACAAACAGTAAGATTCATACTGTGAAGAGCACAATTAATTTCCGGTATCTCCCACAAGAAAAGCTCAAAAGGAAATGTCTTTCTTACTGCCTTCCTTTTAAAACCACGACGCAGCAAACAGCGACCAGACAGACAGAACGAGGGAGACCAAAGAAACAGCAACCATGTAGCAACAGCCTATGAACGTGGAGAGAGACACGAAGAAAGGGAGAGGACGCGACGGAGGAGGGGGAGGGCAGGATGAAGGAGGGAAAGGACAGGACTGAGGAGGAATTGGACAGGCTGGAAAGCCTCAGAAAGATAACCGGGAGGAAAATCAATCAGAGCAATAGAACAAGACAGAGGCAAAAAAAACAAAAAACGAAGGCAGCAACATAGCATAGGGGAAGAATAAAAATGGAGGTTGAATAGAGAGAAGGAGGCGGAGGAGCCCAATGGAGGAGCACTAACCTGTCCCCCCTTGGGCTGGTACTTGATGTTGTCTGTGGAGCCGATCTTGGACTTGACGTTCTTGAGGTCTGGCAGGGGCTGGTTGAGGACACGGAGCTGTTTGGGAGTGGTGGCGGGAGACTTGGGAGGGGTGCGGATCAGGGCCACCTGGAATGATTGGTATGGGATTTTAAATGCCAAATGGCTTTTGGAAATATTGCTTTTGGCTATTCTCAAATGTAATTTCCGGAATAAAAAGAATGTAATAATTAAATCAAATATTTGACATGATGCGAAACAGAGACAGTAGTTGACACTTTGCTTCAACAGTAATCGTTTCCACGTTGTTCAGAAACCACATACTAGGCATGCACATGATATTGTGTAACTAAAGATGTTTCATCGGCCCGTCTTTATTCACGCCCACTCTGGCCAGAGGTCATTCACCACACTGGGGACTGGATCTGGGACCAGGGAGACAATACCTTCTTCTCCTGCAGCAGGCTGAGGGAGCGTGGTGTGCCCGGGGTCCGTGGGGTCCCAGGGGTGCGGCAGGAGTAGCTGTAGCTGGGCGGGGTACCCGGGGTAATGGCTGTTGATCCCGGGGTTCTGGGTGTGGTGGGGCCACTGCACAGCGAACGGGAACGCATCGACTGTGTGCCTGGGTGTGTTGGGCAGTTATGAAAATTACTCACAGGTTGCACGGGGGTTCACGGGTCATTCAGAGTTTGGGCGTCTTTCTGCATTCCTCTAGCTTGGTTCCATATCTTATTAGGCAGTATTAAGTCTATGGTTCATAAGATGACAAGACTGCACAAACAGACAGGGGTTCATGCTACGATGACCCCACCAAAATATCAAAGTATGTCAGAGTGATTCAAAACAAACACATATAACATGACACAGTAAAGTTAATACAACCAAAGAGGTTAATGAGGCCTAAACTCCAACAAGTCATCTCTTAGTAGGGATGTAATTTTGAACACACAGAGACTGAGATCAAGTGGATGGGACTTACTGAGACCACGTGAGACACTTCTAGACTAGGCAAGACCGTGTGAGGCAACATGAGACGGGTAAGACCGTGTGAGGCAACATGAGACGGGTAAGACCGTGTGAAGCAACATGAGACGGGTAAGACCGTGTGAGGCAACATGAGACGGGTAAGACCGTGTGAGGCAACATGAGACGGGTAAGACCAAGGAACACACTGAGACTGATAAAACCATGTGAGTTAATATGACAAAGGTAAGACCATATGAGACAATATGAGAAGGGTAAGACCAAGGAACACACTGAGACTGATAAAACCATGTGAGTCAATATGACAAAGGTAAGACCATAGGAGACAATATGAGAAGGGTAAGAATACGGGAGACAATATGAGATGGATATGAGACAGGGAAGACAATAGGAGACAATATGAGACATGTAAAATCATGTGAGACAATGTGAGACTAGGTGATACAAGGCGAAACCTGTTGAGATCAAGATGCAGTGAGACATGGATGCTTCTACATGATACCTTCTGACAAGGTAAGACAGGATGTGAAACCGTCGAGACAAGAGGGACTGAAAGGATGACCAATGGATGAGGTTGAGAGTTCCTTTCTACCTGTCCAACTAGGGGCGCGTCCTGTCCTATGCTCTGCCCTGACGTCTGTACTGAAGGCTGGAGAAAAAAATGAGTCAACATTGAGAAAAAAAGGAGCAAGGTGAGAAAGAGATAGAAAGAGGCAGCCAAATGTATCAGGGTGACAGAATGATAGAGTCAGGGGTGACTTACACATTGGCCTGCGTGGGGCGGTGGAGCCAGAACTGGTAATAGATGTGGAGCTCTCCTCTTGGTCGGGTGGGAGGTGGTGAGTACGTCGGCTCAGGATAGAAGCAGGCCGCGGGATAGAGGCCGGCCGAGGCAGGGACGACCTTTTTGGGCTCTGAGAACCACCATCCTGTTACACGTGAACATGCAGGCAGACACACAAACACACAAGCAGCGAGGCAGACACACAAATGTTTGGTTTAGTACTGCACCCACAGAAGTGCATTGAGTTAGCTTTACTTTAGGTATTCATTTACAGATGTGGGATCAGTTGATCATTTTAGGGCCGTACACTAACCTTACCTTGCCTATTAGTGTGTGTAGTGAGGGGGAGTCACGAGGCCCAGCCGATGACGGGCGGGGCCTATCAAACTCCGCCTCCACCAGCGAGTTGTTTTTAGTGTGGGAGGAGCAGGACGAGTTAGGGCGGGGGGGCAGGAAGATGGCTGTTCGAATTTTACAGGTGGGGATCTTTGTTAGTGGTGCTGACTGAGTGAAAGACAGATGAAACAATGAGGGGGAGAATATGGGAGACATTGAGGAGAGGCATTGGGTAGGGATGGGGGAGCCATGGGAGATACGTAGGGACAGATGGGAGTGAGATTGGGAATACGTGGTAAATACATAGTGATAGATGAGGGGGAGACGGGTAAGAAAGATAGGGAAGAAAGATAGGGAGAGATGTAGGAAAGATGGGGAGGAATGGAGGAGAGATGGGGAGAGATGGAGGAGAGATGGGGAGGAATGGGGGAGAGATGGGGAGAGATGGAGGAGATGGGGAGGAATGGGGGAGAGATGGGGAGAGATGGAGGAGATGGGGAGGAATGGGGGAGAGATGGGGAGAGATGGAGGAGATGGGGAGGAATGGGGGAAATGAGGTGAGATGAGAAACAGACAGTATGCAAACCAAACCATAGGTAAAAAATGGATTTTAAAAAATCATGAAATGGACGCAAATATAATTATGTACTGATCATAATTTCCTCAGCAAGTACAAACATGTGAACACATATTGTCAATTCCTTTGGGTTCTGTTGCACGATATAGCAGTCCTGGAAGGACACGCAGTTTGTGTGTCTATATGTGTGTGTTGGCAGCTAGTGTGGGCAGAGAATCCCAGGCAGCAATACCTAACAGAATAGTCCAGGGAGATGTGTCAGGCAGGAATTACTGTTATTATGTGGAGGAGTGGCTGGGAGTCACGACCACAGATGCTGAATAAATGTCACTAAATGATGATTACAGCTGTGTCTCCAACTACGCCCTATTCTTTATAGTGCACTACTTTTCAACAGGCTCCATAAGACATACGTTGACTACTGCCTCTGGATACACATGTATGCTCTATCTAGCCAGGGTGGGCATGCAAATAAACAGGTCAGAAGTGATTGCTTATAAGTTGGTGAGTTGTTTCAAGTGGCCAATTTCTATTGTTTTGTACTGACTTGACCAACTTGACTTGACCAATGCTACAACCTGAACTGGTTTACCGTTTCAAACGGAGTTGCTGCAGAATGCAATGCTGAACCCTGAACAGTTCACTGTATTTTGTCAAGTTAATGAAAAAAGATGAATGTAATGTATAGTTAAGACGTCACATCGTACTTCAATGTGGTGTGCTGTACTTACTGAGGCTCTGTCACGAGACTGTCTAGCAACACTGAGGGGCCGACGACCTTCTGGTACACCTGCTGTAGAGAGAAGAGATGAGAGGAGAAAGAGAGACAGAAAGAGGAAAAATGTAGGAGAGAGGGAGAGACATGGAGAGAAAAAGAAAGGAAAGAGAAGACAACAGAAAAAAAAGGACAGAAAGGAGGAGAGCGAAAGAGATGCCAGTGGAGGGGGAAGAAGTTTGAGGGGGCAGAGAAATAAAAAGACAGTGTGAAGTTAGACATTTACAAATTTACAGACAGTTTGACTGAAACACAACACTTTCCCACGCACACAACAGGGCTGAAATACATCCCCCACTCAATCCAATCAAAGATATAGCCAAGAGATAGTCCTCTTTTGTAACAAATACAGAATACTTTGTCAAAGTTAATTTGCCCTAAATAGGTTACAATACTATAGAAATATACTGTATTTACTATAGAAATATACTATGAGGGAATTCTAGCTGCAACAGAAATGCGCTGGTCTCCAAGGCCTTGAGAGGAAATCACAAAAAAAGACATGTTATTGGCTTTTTACCCTCTTTTTACCCTTTCATAATTCTGTCATATTCACTCGTATCTATGGCCTCTACTCACAACCTCTACTTCTAATGGTTTTGAGAGATTTGAAGATCATGGCAAGCCTTCCTCCTAGGCATTCGCGCCATCCTGTTTCGTTTTCTCCCAGACTGCTCTTCTAATCAAGGAGGCACTACAGTGTGATGAGACCCGGAAAGCCCAGACAATGTCTCCCACCTCCACAGGCGATGCTGGCTGATTTGCATCGCCCATGGGGCTTCCCAACCACTTGTCAACAAGTATCAGAGTCAAGCTACTAAAGAGCTCCTAAGACTGTTTCACCACCTCAAAGGATCCGCTGAAAGCTTAAACTGAAGCAATGCAAAAATATATGAAACGTTTTGAATTGGCTCCCAGTCTAAGACACCCACAGTAGAGCGTTGTGGAGGACATGAAAGAGGAAACCACAGACTTAAATATAGAGAAGTATAATTATGTGTCCTTTTTAATATGTCTCTATTGAAACTCTCTGGGAGTTGAGGGACCCCAGTACATGCTGCTCTAAAGGGAGAGAGGTGCCAGACTACCAGTTGCTTGCTTGACTGCCACTCCTAAACTGTACCATCTACTATAGTATACAGTATGGGGAATAGGATGACATTTTGGAAGCAACATTTGGAAATGCAGGGAAAACATACAGGTACTTCACACACATCACTTCACTGAAGTTCTCTGGCAGTATAAAAGCTGAAATCATTACAAAATAAAAAGTATTACAGATAAATTTGAAGCAGTAGCACTGAATGGTTAAACCATCTCCCAGAAAATAAAAACAAAACCTGAATGAATATGAGTTAAGGAGAGAAATTATGCATTTAAAAGAAATAGCAAATAATATTAATATACAGTGTGTACTGTATGTACGTGTATATATATTTATATATACACGTTTGTGTATATATATTTATATATACACACACTATATACAGTACCAGTCAAAGGTTTGGCTGGTACTGTATATATATCATATGCAGTATTACAAGATACCAAATAGTTGAGCAACTTCCCCACAAGAACAGTTAATTGATGATGTTAAATGATAAATGTATAGCATTTCTTTTTTAATGTAAAAAATTGCAAAAACACTGAACATGACAAACAAATGGGACAGAATAAAAATGGATGGATACATAAACAAAATCATTCATACAAATTTAACAACCGTAGAATCTTTGCACATCACTAAAATGGAGCAAACAATAAATCACTTGCAAAAAGAAAATGCTGATGCAAAAAGGCTTTATAAATGAATGTTGACTGACTGATGAAATGCAAATGTTGAAGTGTGTAGCCACATTTCGGATGGCTAGCCCCTCTGGCTCCAGCCAGCCAATCATGCATCCCAAACGACACCTTATTCCATATTGAGTGCACTTCTTTTAGCGTGCCCTATGAATCCTACAGATAGGGTGCCATTTGGGATGCAGCCCCAGGAGTGGTTTGTCACCTGTAGGTTTCCTCCTAGCACAGGGGTGGGGGTGGGGGTGGGGTTGGGCGGGCCGAGGGTGCCTGACAGCAGTAGGCTTTAACACACTCTTCCGGGATGGAGAAGAGCGCGTCTGGGTCCCCTCTTTCCTAGTCAGCTCAGTTTTCTTAATCACGGCTAAGAGGACATAGTTGAAGAGAGAAAAGGAAGGATGTACGAGCAGCATGAGAAGAAAGTGAGAAAGAAGAGGAAGAGACATAATCAATAGAAAATGAAGGGAGCAAAAGAGATTCAGGAAGGGGTTAAAGGAGAGACTTTTACGCCCAGTTAGCGTACGTCTGACATCTCGAATGTTACTAAAGACAAAATCATAATCTGTCAATTAATTAGACATGAATACAAAAAACTCTAAAGAAATGAAAGGTCTTGTTGGTTTTTCAGATGGTTATCCAGCCTGATTCTGGCCTAAAACACTATTTAAACGGAAACTCTCCACTTTAGTGTCTGTGAACCTGGCCCATGGAAAGTCATAAAGAAAAACAAATCTTTACCAGAAATAATTAACCAAAACTCAGGAAATAAAGTAACAAACTAAATTGGAGAGAAACCGTAGTTTTAAACCTTTTTTCTTCTTGACTTCCTCCCTGGGGATGCAGACTGGCTCCTTGCGTATAGGTTTACGTTCAGGGGTGGAGACACGCCCCTCACGCCCCTTCACTCGAACCCCTTTGGTCTTGGGCTTCACTGGCTGCTTCTCCCTCTTCTCCTTCTGCTGCTGGGGACTCCTCTCTGTCTTGACGGGTGGGGCTGGGATGCAATCGGCTATTAAGGGCTCAATCTGCTCTGTAGCCATGCTTTTATCATCATCTACATCGACATTGGAGAGATCTAGGTACAGAAAAGGCATAAGGAATCAAGTCATAGAACTATGGACAATACGCAATGAACAGTGATAAAACAAAGAAATTGTCTAAAACAGAGCTACTAAAAGATAACTTTGTTTTCATTATTAGATGTTGCCACTATGAAAACGACGGAAATTCTATTCAATTCAAATCAATTGTATTTTCTAACCAATTAGGATATTAGTTATTGTAATTAAATCACATGCCACCATCTGTTCTTAGGGCATACTGTGTATTATGGGATTCTAACAAAAAAATCTTACCTTGAGTGTCAACCCAAGAACTATCTAGAATGGAGTCATCCATTGTGGTCTCGTCTCTATCGTAGCTCTCAGTCTGTCCCTCTGTCTCTGTATGTACCACCTTTTCTGGGGAGACAGGCACCTCCTTCTCACTGACCTCCTCTGAGACATCGCCCACCTCCTCCAGACTAGCTGCCTCCATAATCTCCACCTCCTGGGACTCCTCATCCTCCTCTTCCTCTTCTTCGTGAAGAGCCTGTGGCGTCTCAGGCTCAGGCAGAGCGGAAAAACGCACACTGTGTCCTGGTTCCTCGCCCTCGTCGATGGTCTGGACTACAGTAATAAAGTCATCTTCTACAGTCACCACGGACTCTATGACAGCTCTGGGTTCTGGAAGGTCATCGACATCTGCTCTTGCCCCTGACAGAACTTCACGATCCTCCTCATTCTCCTCTTCCTCATTGTCAAGCATTATATCCTTGGCAACCTTCTCTTCTTTTTCTTCAGGCTTTGATGGTTTTATCTCTATTGTGACTTCCTCTTGTTCCACCACATGTTCTATATCTTCTTCCTCTTTCTCTTCTTTCTCCTCCTTCTTCTCTTCTTCCTTCTTCTCCTCCTCCTCCTCTACTTTCTCCTTCTTCTCCTCCCCTTTGTCCTTTTCCTTTTCTTCCACGGTCATCTCTTTGACCTCCATACCATGCTCGTTCTTTAGCTCCTCTTCAGAAACTTTCCCTGTCTGTTCTTCTGTGGTGCTCACACCACCATCTGACACAGACAGAGGCTTTGGAATGATGTCAACCTTTGGAGGCGTCATCTGACCACCAGTCTCCTTAGGTTTCTCAGCCTCCGTAACTGGAGTCTTGTCTTCTTCTGTCGTGCTTTCCACTGAAGAGGCTGGGGAAGGTCTGATAGGCCTGCCGATCCTGTCCTTGGCTACCCCAGTCAGTTGGTAGACATCTTCAGCATCTACCTCCTCGTATGCCTCCTGGTGCACTAGGAATTTGTCTTTCACCTTTTCCCGGAGCTCCTGAAGTTCTCGCTCCTCCTCCATGCTAAGAGGCCTGTCCTCCATCTCCAGCCTGCGGATCTGCTTCTCATAAGCAGCCATCTCAGCATCCGTTTCTGGTCCTCCATCCCCAAGTTTCCCCCCTTCATCCAGGGTGACTGTCACTGTTGGAGTCATGAAGGACTCGGCTTCGTTCAGAGCGGAAACCGTGTTGTCTTCCATGGCTAATTTGTCATGGCTGATATCTTTGTTGCCTTCTTCCTCTGAAGTGGAACCTTTGCTTCCAACTTGTTTGGTTTCTTCCTTTTCTGCGGAACCTGCACCCACAGCTACCTGACCCGTCTCATCTTCAGCTAGTTTGTCTCTGGCATCTATCTTCAATTTTTCCTCTGCCATCTTCTCCTCCAGAGCCATTGGGGTGAAGCGTTGCGGAGGGGAGTCAATGGGACTTTGCAGGTCGGCGGGGGAAGGCATGGGCCCTGAGTACTCACTGAACACACAGTAACCCAACTCCTCCAGCTGACTCTCGCTCTTGGTGAGACTCTGGTTCTGACTCTGGTCCTCCAGGACCAGGTTGGCCAGGGAGTCACAACCAAGGCCTTGTGTGTCTGCAGGGACAGACTTCCTTCTTACAATCTCTGGATCGGTGTTCTCAGACGCCAGTCTAGACCTGGTGCCCGCCAGGTCCAGCATCTCAGGTAGGTCGGGAGCCATGACTGTCCCATTTTTGTAGTAGTATTTGGGTGGGAAGGGAGAATCTGGTGACTCTGACCCCTGTGGGGTCTCTGGTGCTGTGCTGTGGGGGGGGGATGAGGTGTCTGATGTCACTGACGCTGCCGTCTCAAGGATCAGGGGTGGGAAAGGGGGCGGCACCTTCTCTACCGATGGGGTGGTGACCGGGAGGTACTCAGCAGAATCATCCAGACTACCACTGGTGAAGGACATGATATCTGTGGCGAGTGGGGAGAAGTTCCTCGGTCGACCTTGGCTGGTAGGATCCATTGATCCAATCGTAATGTTGAGAGAGTAGCTTCTTTGATCCAGAGCCAACTTTCCAGGAGACAGCCTACATTCTTTACCCCTGTCCAGGGCCGGTAAGGTGTCCTTCTGATCTCCAATCAGACTCATCTTGGTGTCTGGTTTCTCATCCACTGACTGGGTTTGTGCAAGCATGCTGTAGTTAATCTCAGGGGGTGAAGGAACTGTTGGGGAACTGCTCCCTAAAGTTTTCTTCCCTTCTCCTGCTGTACTCAGTTCATAATAACCTTCCGCTGCTGGAATCTCCTTGGATTCCTCTTCGGCCTTCAGAGCAGAAGTCTCGAAATACGCTGACATACCAGATTTGTCTTTGTTAGAGTCAGATGAGACACTTTGGTTTTGACTTCTGTCCTCGGTTGTAGAGAATCCAGACCCTTCAACAGCGGTAAGGATACTGGAGTCAAGAACTTCCACTGATGGCTGCTTCTCTGAGACTGTTTTAGGTTCATCCAATACAGACATTTTGATAGTCTCTTTGTCTTGGTTTTGGCTGTTTAGAGGGAAAGGAGATGGAGAAGGGGAAGCCATGTCTGTTTTGGGGCTCAGGGGTGTTGCTGCTTGGTCCACTCTAAAGAAAGCTGGACTTTCTGGTTCAGGGAAGTCTGGGCTGAGGGATCCACTTTTCTCACTGTCTGGTTTGTCCATGTCCATCTTCAAAGCTGTAAGTTAAACCTTTAGTAGTTTGTTTGGTTGTGCTTCAACATTCAGTAACATTAACTCTACTTTGTTTTGGGTCAGCCATTTTAAACAGGGCCACGCATACTGTCACAGACACAGGCAAAGCTCGGCTCCAGACTCACAGCCTTTTATCACTTACTGTAGCACAATACAGACGGCATCGCGCATCACTGAGGAGGCAGGACAGGAGCATGAGGTGGAAGGAACCCACTCAAAGATAGACGGAACAATGGTATGGAAGGTGAGAGAACGTTATGGAACTGGAATGACGGAACCGGATTCAGCGGGAAGCCATGGTGTCGATGAGAAGAACGAAGCAATGAGGAATGGAATGTTTTCCGACGAGTGACGACTTGACATATCTAATATAGGTAAAGTAATAGCATTTCTGTCATTCTTTCCAGGCTGAATATTTAAAGATTTGCACTATGACAAAACATTTCCTGAGAATATGCGTTTTGATCACTTAAAACAATTATAAATGTACTAATTAACTTTTAGACGATATACAGTAATTCATCATGAAATGTTTATAATATGAGTTGTAAAACTATTTTACAAGTTGTGAATTCAAGGTTATAAATATCATCTAATACACTTTTTGAACAAAAGGAAAAATGACAGAATAATACAGTATTGACAAATAGCAGATGAAAACCAGTGAAATGGCTTCAGAACCCCCACGCCCACAAAAAACACAGCTGAGTAAAAAGACATCTGTGGATTTACATGCTATATACAGTAAATGTGATGTTCCAATGGCAAACATCACTGACAGAAAGACAGAGAGTGATGGATTAACAACAATGAGACATCAATACATTGGTGAGCAACATCAGAGATGGGGAAGCACTGTGAGGACATTTTATTCATACACAGACATGAAAAGGCCGGCCTCAAAAACTGCAGCTAGAAACTGAAAACACAAGCGGAGAGCAAAAAAAAGAAAGACATTTGGAAGAGTTTCCCCTAGCTTTCACCATCAAGCCTGCGTCGCCTTGCAGCATATACGAGAGCATGGAGCGGGACCGAGCCATTCCTCCTCATTTATTCACTCATGTACTCCCACTATGTCTAAGGATCTCATGGTTTGTCTTTACACAACACAGTTACATGCAGCCCGAGACAGCAGATAGAGGACAAACAGACACACCTTCCTCAGTGCTCTCCTCATCCACCTCCTTCACCTCCTCCCTCCCATTAGGGCCAAGTGGGACAGCACTAGTTGCCTCTGCCTGTATGGGGGGGGCAGCTTGGGCCTGGCCCACGGCGTCTGCCTGCTCTAAGGGCTCGTCTGGGGGGCTCTCCAGCTCAGGCTCAGGGTCATCCCCACTGCACAGCTCCTCAAGAGCTGCCACGATTTCTGCTGCTGCCCCTTTCATCTCCACTTCCTCCTCCAACATCAACACCTCATCCTCCTCCTCCTCCTCCTCCTCGAAGGTGTCAGTAAGAGCCTCGACAGTCTCTACTTTGTATAAAAGAGGGGGAGAGGTGGACAGTACACATCAAGACCACGGGATGGCAACACAGACTGGGGTTACATGGGGACACTTTCAGCTCTGTATAGGCGGATCACAGTTTATATTAAATTCTGTCCACAGAGATAGATGCACTGCTCACAGATGTGGTAGCGTATGAGTGAGTGATGTTCTCCCATGGCCCCGTGGTTGGTTTGGGTTTGGACTGTTCGGCTGTTTTGGAACCTAGAATTCAAGCGTGCAGAGGCCTTTTCATACTATCCTCCTGAGACCCTGTGTCCGCATATGAGGACACTGTTTTATGTACTTCATACTGCTCAACTTAAACCTACTGTCTTTATTAGAGGACAGTTGTCTGCGCCATGCTTAGATATTATACATATTAAGTCCTACTAATCCCAAATAGCTAAGAGAAATTAAATATGCATACATTATCAAAGCTCAGGTCTTAGGAGGCTATAGATACAAGATCATATTAAATAATCCTGAAAAGAAGATGTGTACAGGTCGAAGAAAGGTAGATACCTATCCGGCACACAAGTGAACGTCCTATAGCTTTAATGAGTGCAACTGTGACGGAATGAACCGAAAGATCTTCCTCAGGCTATAAATGAACTCTGACCTCTGTCCGCCAAATGTGTAATCTCAAAGACACAAAATGGCGATAGTCATAGGCACGAAAAACTCTGTCACACACACCATGGCTGCTGACACATCGTATTAGGTTCTAATCAAATATACTGTTTACAGTAAAAACTATTCGCCAGCAAAGCTATGTAGCTATGTATACATTTAACACAAAATACAAAAAGTGGATATTGCATCCCCCTTCGTCAGTTGAAAGTAGGGCCACTAAAATATATCTTAATCCTACTTCCACCTCATCCACGTTCTAGACCATAAGTTGTGTTTAAGTCAGCACGTCAGGTGCAGAAAATGAGGAGAGACGGAGACACTGTGCTGAGATGTGTCAGGAATCACGGGTCGAGGGCTTGTGCAAATTCAGATGATAACATCCTGCATTAAGACTCAACATCCTGCTCCACTCAACGGGCTTTTATGCAGCAGCCCCAATGTACGCATCTCCCAGCAATGCAGCACTTTCCTCAGTGCGCGCACGTGTGTGTTGCCTGCATGGCAACATGCAGCTGTGTGCAGTGCGTTAGTCTCATCACTGCAGGGACTCTGCCACAGGAGCTCTCACTGCCCAGAGGAAGAAGACAGACAGAAGGACCAATGCCTTATACAGTCTGTGATCTAGAGACAAAGAGGAGATGACTGACCAGGTCATCTCTGACCAGGGAGAGGCAGAGAGGAGGGAGCTAACTGTGACCTGGTACACCTACAGCTGTCTCCCATGGACTTATCCTGTAACTCCCTCAGTCTGCCAGCTGGGGACATGAAGTGAAGGCTGGTACTATAAACCCTAACCTTACTACAGAGGAAAATGGATGTCTCTTTGGACAAATACAAGGATACTGTCTCGAGTGTCCTTTGAGACTGAGGTATTTGTGTTTCAATCTCAACGTTTAACCACATAGATGTTTGTCCTTAATATGTCAAATATCCATGTGAAACAGTAAGATCAGTGTAGAGTGTGTGTGTGTGTGTGTGTAATATTTTGGGGCCTGTTTGGATAGGTCAAGGATGTCTTTTGGGGAGAAATGACAGACAGATACACAACACGTTGCATGAAGATGTCAGACAGACAGAGAGGAAGAATTGTACATACAACCATTTTAGTTGATACACAACCATCCTCTATATATTACTGCAAGCCATTTGGACCACAAGTCCTTTGCCCGCATGTCATTCTATTAGTGTCATGTGAAATTGCATGTAACATTGTATGCGTAAACATGTATGCACTTGATGTCCATCCTTGCAAGTATTCACATGTACGTTTAAGAATTTCCTTTCATTATGTTTTCAAATTATATATCAATGGAGTTATTTCTAAGTAATATGTATCAGATCACTTTAACAAATGATGCTTATTTTTATCAGAAAACTTAAGCTAAAGCGACTTCCTGAGGCAATATTGACTAAAGGGAACAAATGGCTTTTATTGAGATACTGAAATATAAGGAAAATCAAAACAAACTTGATCATCAAAACATCACAACACATAAAAGAGCCTAGATTCTCTGAGCTAATTGACACCACAGGGACACAAACACACACAGACGGACGAACGGACAGAGAGACGGAGGTTGTTGGTCAAACCACAGAAAAGGGTGAAAGCAGAGAGGGAGAAACAGGAAGACAGAAGTGGAAGAAGGGGAGACGGGGAGAAGAATGGCGTACGTAGAGGAACCATGCGCGGTTCACCTTGGATCTGTCTAAAGGCAGCGGCCGGCACTGTGGGCCGAGAGGAGCCCGAGCAATCCCACTCAGGGCTGAACAAGGGGTGATCATAGTACTCCTCGTCAGAGTGGTAGGGGTCATCCTCGGGCACAGACACAGAGATGGAGGGGGCGAGGAACTTGCACCTCTCCCGAGAATTTTGGAAGCGGCGGAGAGGGCAGGCTTCCTCCACCTCATCCCCTACATCTACAAACAACAGACACATAGGAAAAGACCTACTGCAGGGAACACCTGGACACACACACTGAAACTGACAGAGAGGTGGGGAGAGGGGACAAACTGAAACTGACAGAGAGGTGGGGAGAGGGGACAAACAAACTGACAGAGAGGTGGGGAGAGGGGACAAACTGAAACTGACAGAGAGGTGGGGAGAGGGGACAAACTGAAACTGACAGAGAGGTGGGGAGAGGGGACAAACTGAAACTGACAGAGAGGTGGGGAGAGGTACAAACTGAAACTGTCAGAGATGTGGGGAGTGGGGACAAACTGAAACTGTCAGGCAGAAAGTGAGTGAGACAAAGTGAGAGGGAGAGGGAAGGAGGGAAAGGGGAAAGTAGTGACAAACAGCAGACACACGGGAGAAGAAAGTACAACAGAGGAAGTGGAATATGGAAACACGCACAGAGATAGACAGACAAGATGGAGAAAGGGAGAAGAGGGAATCAAGGGACATCAAATGGGGGACCAACAAAGAGGAAGAAAAACTGATGCAGAGAAAAGACAAAGAGAAAGAACAAGAGGAACACTAAGACAAATGGTGAGAGAGAGACAGAGAGCAAAGCAAGAAGACAAATATACAAGGACAATGATCAGCAACTTAAAGTGACTGAGTTTGGGGCCCGCCATACTCAGAGAGAAGATGGGACCACATCTTGAACACATAACAGTGACAGTGATGTAAAGCGATGTAACAGTGACATCCGTTGAAAGCTAGTGTGGACTGCTGCAATGCTGACGAGGGCTCTACTGCCGCCAGTGGGCAAATGACTTTGCCGGCAGCGGGCCTCTTGCTGATTGAGGTGTTTGTTTATTGCCCCTATAGCATAGTGTTGCCAAGGTGTTCTGATAGAAGGATTATTGAAATACATTTAAAATTGGAAGAGAGGGAGTTTCCATGTTGTTTTTCAATGCATTTGTTCCTACCTAATTCAGCTGAGTAACTTGACAAAACATCCCCTGAACATCAGGACCCTTTGTAGCTAACAAGCAAATGAAAGCCCAAATCACCAGTCTGTCTGAGCATGGTTGGCTCTTCTCAAAAACTCTGTCATAGTTCACGTCTACCGCAGTCAGAATGGACTAGACGAACACAGACAACAGACCAGGCACAGTCAGAAACAAACCAGGTAGACAAACAAGCATGAGCCGGGAGCAAGGAGGAACCAACAACAAAGGCATGCTTAAATAAAGGACAGAGAAACAAAGACTCATAAGTGGAACAAAAGATTAGTTAGGAAGGAAGGTCCAACTGGCTACCAGGGTGTAAAGGCAAGGACAGGAGGGGTTGATGACGAAAGATAGGGGGTGGAAGGATGGGACGGGTGTGAGGAGGGGGAGGTTATATACTGGCATTCCAAGATGCGTGGACACGGAAGTGGGAAAATAGGAGAGTATGAGATTGAGGATGGAGGCGATGGGTTAAAGAAGTGATGAAGGTGATAGAAAATCTAGTTTTGGAGGGGAAAAGGATGACGAGGAGGCAGATCACTTCTGTTGACTTCCACATTCAGAGAATTCATCTTTAAGAAACACTTCCTGGGCTTGGCTTCCTGTTTCTGTGTAACATGAATTAATGAGTCCCAGCTATTTGTTCATTTGATGATGATGCATACCGTATCCTCCAACAGGGTCTGAGGAATGGGTTTCTAAGATTCTCACCACTGTCAAATACAACTCCACATACATGCTGATGACAACACAACACTCACTCATAGTCTCTCTCCCTGCATTTCTCCCTATCCTTCTCTCTCTCTCTCTCTCTCTCTCTTTCTCTCTCTCTCTCTCTCTCTCTCTCTCTCTCTCCTTCCTCAGTTTGTTCTGGGGACCTTACCTTGCTCCAGTGGTTGGAAGCAGTGCTCGGCAGCAGGTGATGGAGGAGGGGAGGGGGGCAAGTTCGCCGTTTCTTCAACTACAGAAAAAAGATGAGAGACAAATATAGACAGATGACAAAAGTTACACAACAGCCAATTGGCAAGGCTTTGTATGTGTTGATACAGTAACTGATTTTTCTTCCTCCCTTTCTCTCTATGTCTCTCTTTCACTGTGTCTTTCCTCTTCTTCACATTTTCCCTATTTCTCTCTCTATTTAATCCTTTAAAGTTCCCCTGAAATTTATGTAAACACTAGATTAATACATTTGAATAAATCCTGCAATGGCTGTTTTGAGCATTCTCTGTGGAAACTGCAAGGGAAAAATTTTGTTTCTTCTTTTCAAATAATTACATTTGCTGTATATCATCAACTGTAATAGCAAATCAGCAAAAAGGAGTCATAAAAAGTAAAGAAAGAAACTATCTAATATACAACCCCGTTTCCAAAAAAGTTGGGACGCTGCATAAAATGTAAAGAAAAACAGAATGCAATGATGTACAAATCATTTAAACCCTATATTCAGTACAAAATGGTACAAAGACAACATGTCAAATGATAAAACTGAGACATTTTATTGTTTCTTGAAAATGTATGCCCACTTTTATATTTGCACAAGCAAATATAAATATTTGCGCAGGCAAATAGTGCAACAATTTAAGAATAACGTTTCTCTGCGCAAAATTGCAAAGACTTTGGGGATCTCATCAATAACGGTGGCCTACATAATATCATTAAAAAAATTCAGAGAATCTGGAGAAATCTCTGTATGCTAGAGACAAGGCCGAAAACCAATATTGAATGGCCTTGATCTTCCAGCCCTCAGGTGGCACTGCATTAAAATGAGACACAATTCTGTAGTGGACATCAATGCATGAGCCCAGGAACACTTCCGAAAACCATTGTCTGTGAACACAGTACGTCGCTGCATCCACAAATGCAAGTTAAATCTCTACCATGCTAAGAAGAAATTAATGCTGAAATTAGAAATTAATGCAATATTAATGCTGAACAATATATACAGGTTTTGGAGCAACATAAGCAACCATCCAGAATACATCTTATTCAGGGAAGGCCTTCCTTAATTCAGCAAGACAATGTCAAACCACATTCTGCATGTATTACAACAGCATGGCTCTGTAGTAAAAGAGACTGGGTGCTAAACAGGCCTGCCTGCAGTCCAGACCTGTCACCCATTAAAACATTTGGCGCATTATGAAACAAAAAATACGACAAAGGAGTCCCAGAACTGTTGAGCAGCTGAAATCCTATAACAAGCAAGAACGGGAAAACATTTCACTTTCAAAACTACACCAATTGGTCTCCTCAGTTCCCAAAAGCATACAGAATATTGTTAAAAGAAGTGATGCAACACAGTGGTAAACATGCCCCTGTCCCAACTTTTTTGAAACGTGTTTGTTGGCATCAAATCCAAAAGGGGCATGTATTTTTCCATAAAACAATAACATTTTTCAGTTTCAACATTTGATATGTTGTCTTTGTACTATTTTCAATTAAATATAGGGATAAATTATTTGCACATCACTGCATTCTGTTTATATTTACATTTTACTCAGCGGCCCACGTTTTTTGGAAACAGGGTTGTACTTAAAATGATCTGAATTGGGAAACAATTTAATTATATTAGCTATTTAATGTCAACATCATTAGTGCTTTATTAGTGCTTTATTTTAGTGTATTAAAAATATATAATTATCCTAATTGGGACTTTTCTTATTTATTGATTAACTGAAAGGCAGACGTTCAAAACCACTAGATTGTTATAAACGAGCTGACATACTGACAGACGTTCAGAACCACTAGATTGTTATAAACGAGCTGAAATACTGACAGACGTTCACAACCACTAGATTGTTATAAACGAGCTGAAATACTGACAGACGTTCACAACCACTAGATTGTTATAAACGAGCTGACATACCGACAGACGTTCACAACCACTAGATTGTTATAAACGAGCTGACATACTGACAGACGTTCACAACCACTAGATTGTTATAAACGAGGCTGAAACACTGACAGACGTTCACAACCACTAGATTGTTATAAACGAGCTGAAATACTGACAGACGTTCACAACCACTAGATTGTTATAAACAAGCTGAAATACTGACAGACAGGTGTCCACATTGCTGGTGGCTATAGATGAGCTAGCAGACAGACAGACAGACAAAGATGTTCACACACTAAACTGTTATAGCTGAGTTGATAGACAGATAGAGGTTGGACATCCAGACTCCTACTTATTACAGATGAGCTAACAGATGGACAGACAGACAGACAGCAACTACAGAGCATATTAAGAGTCAGTGTTGATGTGGCTGATCTGATTTGCTCTTGACTTCATCCCCGCCACTATCACGATGGAAGATCTACTCTGACAGCTGTCTGGTCCTAGCACTGCTCTCCAAAACCTAGAAACACACACACACACACTTACTCTCATCTATGCATGCACACACATAAATAAAAATGCACACACATGCATCTGTACATATACAAATATGCACTGACATTTCAAATAGTTATGCTTACTGTGAACTATGGTGGGTCACGTCTAGAGAGTGTCTAGACCCACCATAGACCCACCACGTCTAGAGAGTGTCTAGACCCACCATAGACCCACCACGTCTAGAGAGTGTCT
>JACXGI010008330.1:19102-34010 GCA_016801175.1 Esox masquinongy
CTAGAGAGTGTCTAGACCCACCATAGACCCACCACGTCTAGAGAGTGTCTGCGTGTGTCTGCGTATGCATGTGTGTGTATATTTTCCATGCGTACCTGACGGCAGTCTCGTCTCCTGTTCTCCCTTCAGTACTGCCACCGCCTCGGCTGTCACCTCCTGTACGATCCGCGCAGACACTTGCTCTGTGACACACATACACACACACACACACACACACACACACACACACACACACACAGTTGTCAATTAAATGTATATACTGCATCTGACTTATCAAAATATGCTGTTATTTAACGTTGAAATATGACTAGACAATCTACATATACTGGAGGATTGTCATCCTTCTAACTGCAGGCATCACCATGGAAACTGCTTCAGACAGGAATACAGAAGCCAAACCTATGGGCCAATCAAAGATGGAGCTGGGCACTGGCCTGTGATAAGCTGATAACTTTGAATCAACAATGTAGTCTGCTTTGTTTTCTGTTGCATAGTGTTTAGCTACAGTGTTCACTAATGAATATATGACCCAGATACACTAGCCATTAGGCATAGGTTTACAGTATAATAATAAACACAGCAGTAATTAAACCACCAAGTAGTTGCACAGCAGTACACACAGCAGTAATTAAACCACCAAGTGATGTGTGTGTGAGAGAGAGTATGATACGTTTTGTGGATATACAGTATTTTATAATAAAGTGATCACGTTCAAAGGGATCACAATACACAATTTATACCCTTTATTCCACACTCAGAAGCTTTCGTGTCATGAGTTCTTTTTTTGAGAGTGTCAACCTCATAAACAGTGTCATGAACATGGCAACAGTGTATTTCAGGGTGATTACTTCGATAGCAGTGGAAACATTTTTGTTGTCACGAAGATGCACTGTTTAAGGACCCACCACACATGAACATGAACACGAACACACACACACACACACACACACACACACACACACACACACACACACACACACACACACATACATACACAGGCAAGTATAATGCAGGTACACATGTGCACAACCACAAACACATACATCGTCTGGCGACACTCACACAGCCCACCCACCCACACAAATTAGCCTATTCTCTGTGGCTCCATTTTAGATTGAAAGTTAAAGTGCAATACAGGCATGAGCAAATACATAGCACTTCCAAAGGCAACTTTTATTACAGTTAGTTGAATTAAATAAACACAACAACATTAAAAAAAACTTTAAAAAATGAAAAAGATTGCTTTAACAAATAAAAAGTTGTAACTGATAAGTAAAGTTTAAACTATCTGAGAAAATAAATTAAAACTGTTGGAAATGTAAGAGCATTACTCAACAGCCTAGATGCCACGTACTGGACAAAATGCTAAAATGCTTATAAATTACATCATTTGGCTAATTGTTTATATTTCACATGCTTGAAATACATCTAAAAGGTATAAATGTTTGTGTATGGGACTGGCTGTCTCATTAATGTTGATTCAATGTCAACATTAAGATCATAAAATTCAATTTTGTTCGAATTTTATCTCAGTCAATACCAGACCAGTAATTTAGTGACTGAGGTACCAGTCCAAATCCTACATCTGAAATGAAGGAGAGGAAAAGAGATGATCAGAATCACCTTTCAATTACTAATTAAATGTATTATATTAATTAATGGCAATTACATTGATACATTATCAGTATTGTAATTGGTGTAATGGTGCTGCTAGAGGTAGACAACATATATGGACAGAAAACACAAAATCTACACATAGCTGACATCCACATCCAGTTCATACAATGGGAGAATATATGGTAATGGAATAAGAATAATATACATGGATTTATGTACACATTTATAGTTCCAGAATATGCAATGCTATCTAGGTGCAGAGAGATGAGCTTTTGAGTGCAATGCATCTACAGTATTTAGTTAACAGTGAACAGATGGCTGGTTGCTGACGGCCACTGCAAATGAAAAGGAACTGTTCAAATGTCAGGATTTTGTTTTGTCATGATTGACCAATACAAACACAGACTGATCAGAGTGGGAGGGGTCAGCCAAGATTTTACCTAAAAGTTCTCCACAGAGACGCATGGAAGGAACTGAAAGATAATTGAGCGATAGCTCCAGCCTCGGTCAGACAGATGTAGCAGATTAACCACCCAACAGGGCATTCCAACCAAAAGAGCTGTATCTCAACTGGCATGCGATTGCTTTGACCAAGTTCACAAGAGGTTCTATGCTCTTTGACGTCCTTTGATTACTATGGTGTCTGTCTATCCTGCTTCTTGCTACAGTACCATAACGTCATCCAAAATATGGCTACTCAACCTTGCCTCCCTGTCTGCCTCCCTCCTTTCCTGCCTCACCCCAGACAGTCCCTCCATTCAGACAGTCCCTCCATTCAGACAGTCCCTCCATTCAGACAGTCCCTCCATCCAGACAGTCCCTCCATTCAGACAGTCCCTCCATCCAGACAGTCCCTCTATCCAGACAGTCCCTCCATCCAGACAGTCCCTCCATCCAGACAGTCCCTCTACCCAGACAGTCCCTCCATCCAGACAGTCCCTCCATCCAGACAGTCCCTCCATCCAGACAGTCCCTCCATCCAATCACTCCATCCATACAGTCACTCCATCCAGACAGTCCCTCCCTCCTTCCAGAAAGACAGTCCTCCCTCCTTCACCTAGACCCCCCTTCACAGAATGGGCAGCGATGCGTCCTGCATCCAAATCAGTTTCTCTAGAAGGCGCACGCAAAAACATGCTCTCTCTTACACACAAAAAACACAGTAATGACTTCAACTTTTTACACAAATGTTAATGCCAACTGTCCCCTTCAGTCTCCCTACAGCCCTTTCCGACAGTGAAAAGTAACAGCTCACGACGCTCTTACCAACTCTTACCCGATTGACCTAAACATTTTAATAAATTAAACAGTCAATAAAACAGCTGTATGAAAAAGAACAGTCATATTATAATCCAAAACCACAAGTACAATCCACACAGATATCCACTCAATGTTATACTGAAACACATTAGCAGGACAGAAAAGGTTCTCCTTACCTGTAGTGGTCAGACCAGATTACCAGACTGCAGAACAAAGCTAATAACTGATTCCCTCAATCTGAGACCTGAGGCAGCCACAAAGTCAGACACACTGCAAAATGCAGGTTTGCACCACACGGTTGTGTGCGCAAGGGAGAGAGAGAGAGAGAGAGAGAGACCCAGCCGGCTAGATACCGGCGGCAAAACTCCTCCGTGTGTGAACAGAAAGGAGACGTTGTCACAGCAACGCACTATGTAGGTAGTCTGGGCCCTGCCTAATTCTGTGCTTTGGTTGCTCCTTTCCCCTTCCTTCTCATCCCCTCCCCTCCTCTCCTCCCCTACCCATCCTTTTCTTTGTCCTCGCCTTTCTTACCCATCTCTCTCTCTCACTCTCACTCTCTCTCTCACTCACGTCCCCTCATCCTCTCCCCTCCCGATCTTCTCCCCTTATCCCCATACCCGAATGATAATGTTTGGGAGAGCTTACAAGCCACACCCAAATGGGATGCTGTCAAATGGGATGCTGTCAAATGGGATGCTGCCAAACGAACTGACTAACATGTTGAAGATGGAAAAGATCACCCCAGATCAATGTGTGCAGGGTAGCCTAGTGGTTACAGTAATGATTCTGACAAGTGACTGGTAGGTTGCTGGATCGAATACCTGAGCTGACATGGTGAACAATATAATGGCTGTATACTCCAAAAGGATTTAAAATTGAGCAATTGTAATGACGCTACCATCTTAACATCTTTGTGGATCACTCGACTAATCTAAATTATTCAAAGGTGTTTAACTCCGTCCAATGACCAGATTAGTCTGAGACATGTCCGGTATCTACAATCTTTCTGAAAATGGTGGGTTTATCATTTCAGTCCATAACATATAACATAGGTTACCATCAGTCTCTTCTACCATGATGAAATATTGACCCTCTCTATGAGTAACATTAGTATTTTGAGAAAGGGAATAACCCTCCTTATTTTTCGCCATACAAAAGAAGACTGAGTGGCAGACCTATCTATCTAGTTTAGGGAATCGTTCTTCAGATGGTTAAAAATATAATATTAGAGTACAATTACTATATGGGCTCTGCCTCTCATAATTGCCTAATTTAACCCTTTCGCCATCCAAGAGAGGAATATAAGCCCACCACACCCATCATGTTTGTAGTTCTTAATGTATATAGTAAAACCAATAGCTAAGAAAGAAGATATGAACGCGCGACAAACTTTCAAGGTTTGAATAATTTGCCCCACCAGATCCCCCAGATCTACTGCGGGAACACCTTATACGTCAATTAAACACAGAGGTGGTACGTTTTTCACAAAGCAGTGCCAGGGAAAAAAACTTTGCATTTACTAGCTAATCTTTTTGGTAATTTTCAAAATAAATACATATTTTTTTATTATAAAAATTACATTTGCTGTCTATTTTGTTGATCCTACTCATGGTTCATTGTGCTGTGCTGAGATGTAGCAAATCACAAAATGTAGTAATAGTACAGTTATTACCACCTTATATGTCACAATGAGCATTAAAAATAACTACTTAACCTAACAATACTATAATATTTTGAACAAAAAAATATGTTTTAGTAATTAACGCACTGTAATTAAATGGAGTTGCGACAATGATGATTACAGACAGTAGCAAAGGCTGTGTAAATAATATTTCTGTTTTCGCTTGGTTTTGTAAAAATGTGTATAGAAAAACATACAGTTTATTATTGAATGTAAATATTTACAGCATTAATAATCAGGCATGTTCCCACATAGGGGACTGGAGACTGTTTACCTAAAAGAAAATACTGACCATCAATTAAAAATAATAAGAAGTAGTAAGTGTTTTTTTATAAATAGTACCTAAACCGAATGAATTGTTTTAAAGCAGAACATGGTGTGACATTCTACATAAAATGTTTTCAATTGGAGAAATTGGAAACAAACTATGTGGGCTTTAGGTTAAACACACCTAAATAACAAACAAAAATATCACACAAAATGGGTATACCAAATTTTCATCTGAATAATAAATAATAGGTCAAATGAACTGTTAGTCAAAATCCACGGACAGACAGTCATTCCTCCACAGACCCTGGGTTTGACAAAGGCCGATCTAGTTGACATAGAAGGCCTACTCACAGGGTAATAACACAACCCAATCAGTTAACCAATATGCATCAGTTCCTTGAAGCCATGGCCAAGTCTTTGTTGTTCAAGGACATGGCACTTCATCTCTATGCAAATCACTGTAATTTAAGCCAACAGTTGCTGCAGCAAGAAGCACTAACCCAGTGTCACTCTCTTTCTCTCTGTCTCTATCCTTCCTCTTTTCCTCTCACTGTTTACTTCTATCCATCGCTCTCTCCATCCATCTCTCTTTTCTTCCCTCTAAATCGTTGTTTTATACCCCTCGTCCAACTTTTCTTTCTATCCGTCTCCATTGCCCCCTTTCTGGTGGTTATGTTTTTTAACTTGTTTCAGAAGAATGTCTAGAAGCCAGTTTGCTACTTCAATGACTTTTGCCAATCTGGAGGGCTTTGGAGAGGGAAAGCAACAACTTGTAGGGTTGAAGTGTGCCAGTCAGCTACAGCTATAACCTCTCTGTCAATTTTTGGTCCTCCCATCCTGTCTACTGTGCTCTGCCATGGCCTCGTAAAAAAACACAAAGGACAACAGACCAGCACTGCTCAACAGACAACACTGCTCAACAGACAACAGACAAACACTTCTCAGCAGCAGAAGGTTTGCCACCAACTGATAATGTTCTAGTGTCTTTGATGCCTGTGGTTGAAACTGCTTGCATTAGATATAGTCAATAAGAAAGATTAAAATGGATCAGGTTGTTCTGTCACCTAAAACGCTGACGGTCAAAGAAACATGTTTCAGTTAGAGTAGCTTTAAGATGCTCAAACAGCATCAGATGATGATCAGCAATGCTTTACCTCTCATTAGCACTCAATGTTATATTGCACAGCTTAATGTCATGGCAATGTTCTGTTATGGTGGGTGGAGATGTATTATGTGTACATAAGTTAAAGGATTCAAAAACTGATATTCTTTACATGCAGTACACTTGACATTTAGACAACATGTAATAACACAATGGCTTTAGTGACCTCGCTAAAAGTCAATGTCTTTGAAAGACAGTCATATACCATCACAGAGACTGTGGGGATTAAATGTCAACAAAGCTGTAAATGGACTTTGATTAACAAGTGCTTTAGTCAACCTATGTTTTGAGCGAGTGGTGATAGGTAGTGAATATGGTCTGAGACCGATGAAAGTTATTTCATATTACCACCATAAATGCCTATTTCACAATGCTCTGCAAGGTTTTCCATCACACAGCCTTGATTTATTACAGTAGCAATGTTGGTCAATAGTATTTCAAACAATGTAGGTTGCTTAGGATTTTAACCTTCTCAAACAGCCTAAATCATACTCTTTGAAAAGATGTTCCCACGTATAAAGTAAAGCCTGGTGATTTATAATCATATTTAAATAGCAGTACAGAAAATATCTATAAATATTACATGATGTCTGGTATGTAGAACACATCGAATTTCATGATTTTTCAACTTGCCTAAAACAATTTCCACACAAGACATCTCAAAGAAAATGTTTTTAACCTGCATAGATTTCTATAAAAATCAATTTTGGGCTAGCTGAAAGGGTTTTTTAATTGCAAATAGTACCATTGTTTTCCAGGGCATTTAATATTTTAGCATGAGATGATTTAGTCCTCTTATTACTAGAAACGGAGAGAAATAGGGGTTGGCTAAAGTTATAATAGACCAACATAGCTGCTGTAGTAGGTGAAGGTTTTGTGCTGAAAAAGCTTTGGTAGGACATGGTTGAAGTGGGGGTCATATCAATTGACTTTTTTTTCAGTTACTTCCCAGATAAGGATTTTTGGTTAGAAGTGAATTAATTACACAAAATTCACACATGCAAAGCCAGATTTCTATTTAGCGACCTGAAGTATGTAATTTGTATTACTATTGTAACCATTCAGTCGACAGATTCCAAAAGATCTGGGCCTTAATGGCATACGTGGTATGAGTGCATAACTGCAAGGGTTATTGGTTTAAATCCTGGTCTGCTGGTTTTCGTTTTCTAATGGAAAATCCATGGATAGTCAAAATGAATTGTTGGCAGTTTCAGAAGGTAAGTTAATTGATTGCGACATTTATGTTACATTATAAAATGTGTCTAAATTTCCTTCAAAGCAAAGTAAAAGTCAATTATCTTTGAAGGTCATATAACAGCCACCAATTTAAATTTGGCATTTACTGTAACTCATTTAGCATACGCTTTTATCCAGAGTGAATTACAGTGGTGAGTGCACACATTTTAATGATTTTTTTGTATGATCAAGTAGAAACAACCATGTCCACATACACACTAGATTTCATACTGTAGGTTTGTAAGGAAAATAGCCCATTATCCAACAAAAAAGCAGCATGCACCTGGGATGGCCCTGAATGGCACAGTTGTTGACAATAACCCAACAACATTGCTAGTTGTTCAGCATCCAGTTTGAACGTCAAATGGCAGACTTGTTCGAGTGTCACTGCTGATCAACACATAATTTGGATGAAAATGTCAAGAAGGCATGGGAAGGAGCATACTGGACTGTATTCTTGACGTCTGTTGTATGTTTTTTTCTAATGCTAGCAAGCATAACTTACACTATCTGCAGTGTACTAACCAAACGTGGTTACTATCGCTGTACTTTATCTGGAAAATGTAGGGCATTTGGGTATTAGCTAGATAGATAAAGTTAGCTAGCTTCTGTCTGCCAGCTGCAGTTTTTTGCAGCTGGCAGAAAACTGCTAGATAACAGTTTTCGATTATCTAGCTAACTAGGTAGCTAATGCTTGAAGTAATTTATGTAAATTCCTTCCATAACAAAATATAGCCAGATACAGCTTGAGGTTAGCTGGCCAAAGTTACAGAGCAGTTGGACTTTGGACAAGAAAGCAGTAGCAGAAGCTTTGTTGCACAAACGACCCACATTAGAACTTAAACTGTCGATGACAAGCATGACAGCTAACCCATTACATGGTGCACTCCATACAATTCCTGAAAATATCAAAAGTGATGTGTTCTGTGAATGTGATTTGCCCTCAACATACCGATTTGGTATCAGGACACAAATATAATTGCATTCATTGCAGCAACAGGATTCATGTGGATTCATTAATATTTCTTCTCTGTGCAGCCTTCCTTCTTTTTATTCTGTCATTTAGATAAATATTGTGGAGTTATTGTTGGTGTCCTTCTTTCCAAGGCACTTGTATACATACATTTTTCTTAAAACTAATTTTCACTGATATTATGGAATATTGGATGTAGATTAGTGACACAAAATCTAAACGTTATCAACTTTAAATTAATTGTAGCATTCTGACAAATACAAGGGATTTTAATCATTTCTGAAAGCACTGAAGCCTTTAAAAACTCACAAATATATTGTCCAATTGCATCTAATGTAGTTTCTTTTAATGAAACTCCTGAATTTATTATTCTAACAACGTTGTCAAAATAATCTGTCATGTGTCTGTCCATAGGGTTAGGGTTAGGTGAACAGATCAAATGGATTTGTTAATTGCCATAGGTATTTGTGTTATTTTTAATCAATATGACATTAGGGAGTGTGGTATACGGCCAATAAGAGCTGGTTTTAGGCACAACACAACACAGAGTGGCTGGATACAGCACATTTCCATAGTATTTTGGCAATATACCAAAAAACCCTGAGATGCATTTTTACTATTGTTACACAAGTAACTAGAACAGGGGATACTTATGGGATCTCTTCACACAGGGTACAGAGTTTTTTGGAGTGATATAAGATACCCTTTGTCTGACTTCTTGACCAATAGTTTATGAAATATATGGTCTTAAACATTGCAAGGAATTCATTATAACAGGCAAGATGAGTCACAGACATGACAAGTCCACTTTGGGCAACACACTATTGTTAATATAACGGTCTGGGAGGTGAATACGACAGTCAAAAAAGTGAAATGTTTATTGTGGGTAGCAGTAGGTTCTGTGTGTCAGCAGAAATAGAAATGTAACGGCAGAAAGATTGCAGGGACTCTGAACAAAAGAGCTCTGGCAAACTAAATTGTAGGGGAGCCGGTGCCATGGCAACACAGAGGAGAGAGTGGGGCAGAGTATAGCATGGATGCCTCAGTGTGTGTATGAATTTCTCTGTGTGAATGTGTCTTTCAGCCAATAAGCACAGCCCTGCCTCTTGCTGTGTGGGAGGAACAGTAAACAGTGAAGCACCCTCAGTAGATTCATACTCCATTATTACTGTGGCAGTTAAGACTAGAAATCTTCTCCCCGGTGATGGCACAAACACACACATACATACTGTAATGTGGAGAAACATGGAATGGACACAGGGCAAGTTTATTAAAGAGGAAATATTCTTAATACTTAATGTATTAATAACTAATGTTAGCAATGATAGCATTTGTGCCATTGAAACACAAGATCACTTCAACACAATCCAGAACGAGCAAATTTAAATTTCGTGGTAGAATATACTTCCTCTGTATTGGTCTGTGAATTCATAACAACTCCTAGAAGTCGGAGAATACGATCATTTTAAGAAGACAAACAATACACTTAAAACAATAGTTATTTTTGAAACACCAACATTGATCATGATTACAGTGCATGCTTTCTCAACTTTCCACCATAATCTTTGATGGTTTAGGAGGTATGGGTGCAGGTAGTCGAAACCTGCATCACTGGGGTGGAGAAGAAGTGTGACATCATGGCTTGGTGTTCTGGAACATGCCGGCTTGTTCTTTTGGGGGCTTTTGGTTTGATGATTATTATGGAGACATCTCGTTTGCGTCAAAATACAGAACACAGAAATATGTACAGTACATAGACATAAATAAACATACATAAATATGTACATATACATACAGTGGAAGCACAGCAACAAATATAATTACCAACCAGACACAGCAGTGTGTGGATGGGTGTTTGCATGCCCTATTTAACATTGGTGACAGTGACAGGTACAACTGTGACCAACCCCCAGAAACTTTCTAAAGATAAATATTAATCAGACACGCATGTTGTCCCTAAGTGTCAGATATCAGGTGCTCTTACCAGCCGTAACTGCGTGGTCTCCGTTGAAACCATTTTCTCTAGCGTTATAGGAAGGAGGTGCCGCTCCATGAGCTGTCCCTGACTGGCACGCCCTGTAGGAGGGAGGGTACCCATTAGCCCCATGGGCTGGGGGGGATGACGGGTCCTTTGCCCCTGACGTGTCCCACTGAGGGGGGCTGTCTTCAGGTTGGCGACCGTCTGCCATTCTGGGAGTCAGTGCTGGCCAGGGGTTCTCTCCTTAGGGCTGGGTAAGGAGGAGAGAACATTCTGATTAACTGGTGTGGTGTAGCGGTGGTCAACAGCTCATTACAGGTGGTAAGACTGGAACAAGATTGTCATGTCACTGGTGTTGGTATTGTCTTGGAAATCCATGTAAAAACGTAGAGATGTCCGGATACCAAAAGTGAACCTTTATTGATAAAGGCATACATGTAGGAAGCACCCATCCAACCGGAACGGACCCCTCTGGTCCCCAACCAGCAAATATTCATTATCCTTACAAGACTACTAGGAACTTCATATCACCGGGAGGCAACTTTCTACCTTAGGGTTGCAACAAAAATGGGAATGTTCAATAAAATCCCTGATTTCCCAGAAATCTTCTTCTCTCCCTCCTTTTCACATTCCTTCCCCTCTCTACTGCTGTGCTACTGTACTCCCCAGCCTTGCTCTTATATCCATCAAATGTGGTTGGTGTGTAACCATAGCAGAACAGCATCAAGCAGGGACAGAACTTCACACTTCTCCATGTAAGACTGCAGTTCATGATAATGGAGTGTGTGGAAAGGCATTGTGTCCCCTCACTCAGCACTGCATGGAAAGTTCAGGACTAAAGTAGAGCTTGTAGAGCTTGTGAATTGTTTAAGACTGATGCCTTGTTTCAGTAGGGTTCAGTGTGCTAATTGTTTAAGACTGATGCCTTCAGTATGGTTCAGTGTGCTAATTTTTTAAGACTGATGCCTTGTTTCAGAAGGGTTCAGTGTGCTAATTGTTTAAGACTGATGCCTTGTTTCAGTATGGTTCAGTGTGCTAATTGTTTAAAACTGATGCCTTGTTTCAGTATGGTTCAGAGTGCTAATTGTGTAAGACTGATGCCTTGTTTCAGTATGATTCAGTGTGCTAATTGTTTAAGATTGATGCCTTGTTTCAGTATGATTCAGTGTGCTAATTGTTTAAGATTGATGCCTTGTTTCAGTATGATTCAGTGTGCTAATTGTTTGAGACTGATGCCTTGTTTCAGTATGATTCAGTGTGGCAATTGTTTAAGATTGATGCCTTGTTTCAGTATGATTCATTGTGCTAATTGTTTGAGATTGATGCCTTGTTTCAGTATGGTTCAGTGTGCTAATTGTTTGAGACTGATGCCTTGTTTCAGTATGATTCAGTGTGCTAATTGTTTGAGACTGATGCCTTGTTTCAGTATGATTCAGTGTGCTTATTGTTTACAGCACACAGCCAGATCCTTGCCTTTGCAATAAAGGGAAAACAGAGAACAGCAAACAAACCAGCAACAGCAGGGACAAATACATACATAATCAAGACTAAATATACAGTGTGTGTGTGTATATAAAACAAATATATATAATCAAGATTGTCACAGGCCAATTAGAAGAACGATAGTCAAGAGAAAACAAAATAACATAAAATGGTCTCAAATTTGGGGAAATTACACTATTTAATTGTTTTAGATTTCTGACATGTTGTCAGGAAACATTGCTCTGACTAAGGTTTTGTTGTGATGCAGTGATTGCACATCTTTTCCACTACTGGGAGACAGTTTTTCACATGTATACACTTCTCAATGACAAGGTAGTGTTCACTGAGCCTGTCAGGTTTTTAGTTTTCCTCTGGACATGTAGCCGAATGTTTAAATAGGGTCCTTTTCCCATTGTGGGAAATCTGGTTTTGCAGTTTTACCCCACACCTTGTTTCCATAAAGTGATATTAGTTCAATAACACATTAAATCATTTTATTTTACGTAATTAGATTTTTTAATGGCATAGAAAAGCCTGCATGCTTTCTGTCTCAGTTCATTTACTGCCTCATTTAGATGTTTAAACCTAAATATTTTCAGTGTGGAATACTCTTAACATTTTGTTCCAATTGACAACTTTGAGCTAATTGCCTAAGATCTGTATCTTCTCTGAAAAGTAATTAAGGAGGTTTATTGTGAGTGAATTGTGGAGACGAACACCAGAGGCTAAAGATTATTCAGGAATGTTGTAAAATTTTTGTGATTTCTTATTATGAGATTATAAAACCAGAAAAGGAACAAGGCAAGCCTAGTTCAGCCAGCCCACCATTAAAAGTGATAAATGTTGTTGCCTGGATTCAAACCCAGGTCTCCCAAATGAGTGGCTGTGTCTTTAACCACTACACCACAGAGCTATATGTTTGCCCAGTGTCGGTATAGCATCTCAATATTAGATCATTTTGTCACGCATTAACATCATGCCAGGTTTGAATATTTCACTTGACATCATTAAGCATTGTGTTTAACTGACTAACGTTTCTTACTAAGTTTACCTCCACCACAAATAGCATCTATGAAATGTATGGCTTTTGCCACTGGCCGTTTTAACAGCTTATTTGCCAGTAATATGCTTACTAGTATCTAACTTGGAATAGTCATAAGAATTGAGCAATTTCTAGCGAGACTGAATAATTATGAACTTTACACAGCCAAAGCTATTTCATGGCACAAAAATTTTGTTTTCCTTTCATTCGTGAATGACATTGATACAATAACTATCAATATAGGTGATGATAACTGACTTTATCGTGAAAAGACGAGACAATTGTGGAAACCCCTACTCTTTTACTGCCCAAGGGGTTTTGATCTAGCCTATATTACCCCAAAAATCATGCACGGATGCATACTTCGAAAATCCACCAGAAATAGTCACAATATAAACAGTTTTATTTTAGGCTTACTATAACGTAGCTACTGAAGGTTGTAGCCAGTGAAGTTTTTGTCTATCCTGACCCAAAATGCATGCACAGATGCATACTTCAAAAATCCACCAGAAATAGTCCCAATATAACCATGAACAGTTTTATTTTAGGCTTACTATAACGGAATTACTGAAGGTTGTAACCAGCGAAGTTTTTGTCTATCCTGACCCAAAATGCATGCACAGATGCATACTTCAAAAATCCACCAGAAATAGTCCCAATATAAACTAACATAAAGTTTTGGTCCATCCGGATCAAATCCTAATGGATAATTTGCTTTGACTGTGACGAGATTTGAACGCGGGGCCTATTGGTTGCAGGTCTGTGTCTCTAACCACTACGCTATTTAACAAGGGTAAGTTAGTCAGTCGGTCAGTCAGTCGGTCAGTCTGTAAGAGACATTCGCTCTTCTTGGCCGGCTCCGCATATGCGGTCCGGCAAAAAAGTGAAGGGCTGAGATTTTAAACCTGGCAAAGGCCACACCCTTGGATGAATTGATTTAATTGTCATATGCTTCACCCCCACACCACTTTCATAACTTTGTTGAACAGTCCTCCATGGCAAATACAATTAAATGTAAATAAAGTATGCATACAAGTTGGTCTTATTTTGGTTGATGTTTCTTTTATCAGGACGTGTAAGGGAGTAAATATTGACGGAAATTGACGTCTTAAGTTTATAACATTGCAGAAAATCTTCCCTCCTTTTCTGTCCCCGTCTCACTCTCCCTTTGTCTCTCCCTCTCTCCTTTTCGCTCTCTCTATTCGGTTTGCTGGGAAGGTCACTTTGAGCTGTGCTAGTGGCAGATGTTTAGGAACACCCAGACTGTCTCAAACCTTTGCCAAGACTAGTGTTTAGTGATGGAGACATGGCTGAGGATGGAAGGCTTGAGTTTCAGATTCCCGGAGCCCCACCCAGGGCTGAACACAAAGCATGTGGTGGTGCTGTTCACACTTCTGAGGGTAGGGGAGTACTCCCTGTCCCTCTGGCACCCTCTAGTGGACTGATCCCACTTTCCTAGAGGTAATAAACCAAACATTTTGGCAGATTGCAGTAGTTAAAAAATATAAATGTTTCTGTGAAACTGATATCTTGGATATGGCATTCGAGCCAGCTGGTTTATAAACACCCAACCAGTTCAGATGTGGTACTCTTTGCAAGGTCATGACACAACAGCCTCTAGACGCCATCAAATCCAGGACGCACATCCACTGTTCTATAACAGGGACTCTGGTGTCAGACAGCAGCTGAGAGAGAACTTCAACATCCCTGCTCTGCCCCCTCTGGTCCCATCTGAGGAGAGTGTTGCTGATGCCATGGTGACAGGTGGTGACAACATCATGTCTAGTTTTTAGAGGTGTTGTTTTATTCCACAACCACAGTTGCGTCCCAAATGGTTTGGGGAAAATTAGCATATGCCTGTTGTTTTCATCAGTCATTTGTTGCTTGTGGATCAAGGTACAGCCAAAACAGCATTTACATGTTGAAAAGACATTGAGGAATAATGGGAAACTGTGAATGTGGTTTCTGTGATCATGTGTGGCCTTTTGAGGATGTTGATGTACAGGCCTATAGAGGAGCACAGCAACTGTCAAAGCGAGCAACTGACAATCTGACTTTCTTCTTCACCCCATCCTCATATTCCTTGTACTCCCCCTCCTCACCCAGTTTGAGCTTAAATCCAGCGGTGTCTCAGTATCTGTTGGTGTGTGTCAGTGTGTCCGTCTGTGTCTTATCTCAGTGTGTGTCTGTCTGTGCCTTGTCTCAGC